>QRFJ01000073.1:1223466-1399716 GCA_006176705.1 Cocos nucifera
ATATATCAAATTAATATTCAGTAAGTGTAACGGAAACGGATAGTATCAAGCAAAACTAGACTCACCGCATTTATGTTCACTCGTGAAGTAGCTTGTACTTGTTTTAATCAATTTGAGTTGATAAATTTTCTCTTATATTCTTGTTTGAACAACCAGTGCTGGAGGGTAGAGGGGGAGAGAGAGGGAGGGAAGAGAGATAGACGGTGAAAAACTTATAATCATGGTGCGGCTATATGAGGATCAAGTTTTTCGTCAAGCAACCTTTTCGCAAGTTGCTAATAAGGTATCTTTTAGTTTTAAATGATTATTTAGAAAAAAATATTATTATTTAAATTTATATATTTTTTTTAAAATTTGGTATGACAAAACTCTGCATGCATGCAGGGTTCGATAAAACTCGTGACCTACTAAACCCATAAATTTTAGGATATCATACTTCATAATAATGCATTTTTTTGGTATAAAAAAATCAAAACTATGGCATTGTCTCAATCCTCCAACTTCTAAACTTTACTATTTTCCTTCTTATCTCTTAAATTTTATCTAGAGACATGAAATATTATGCCTTAATGATAGAAACATGTAATTTTTTTAATTTTTTTACTTTATAAGGATTATGGATTCTTTGATTTTCTTATTATAATTATCTAGTTGAATATTTTTTTTCATTTTTTTTGATTTAATCAATTTTTTTTTTTTTTGCCATTTATTAACTAAAGATCTTTATGGAATGTGTTATAGAAATTATAGTCATAACCTTAATATCCTATTAGAGCTGTTATGTCCATATTAAGAAGAATTTGTTGGAATATTTAAATTTATTGCGGCTACTTCATAAGGATATGATCAAATGGTATAGGCACGCTTCAAAATTAAATTTTAGTTTTTTTAATTTTTGATTTAATATTCTACTAAAAGTTGCAATTTTTTTTACTTTTATTTATCAAATTTATAGATTGGATATTATTTTTTGCTCTTTTTTAATATACTAACAAGTAATACTTATCTTTTTTTATTAGTTACTAAACAGTTTTGCATGCACATAACTTCCTTAAATTTCAAAATGACAGTTTCTAATATGCCCTTTGCCTTTGAAATTTCTAAAATTTATTGTGATGTTTTAATTTTATATTGTTTTAGCAAAAATTTTTTTGGCAAGGTTTTTAGTTGATCAAGAAGTTGCTGCAGAAATAATATATATTTGTCAGCTAAGCAATATTTTTTTAAAATAAAAAAGGTACTTGAGATCTACCTCATACATTGACCATAAATTTAATTTAAAATACTGTTGATAAAAAAATTATTTCCATCCTCTTGATTCTGATTTTTTTTCCTAAGAAAACGGAGGTGTTTCCACCACGGTGTAGGTGGGATCCAATGGTCATTGCGTCCTACAATCTAATAACTTTATCAATTATACTTGCTATAAAATGACTAAAATGACTAGAATTGATTAACAGTATTGATTGTCTTCAAGCAAAGTATCAAGCAGCAACCAAAACAAAATATTAGAATTGGGCAATGATAGGATTCGGGCTCCCATTGCATCGGTAACAACTCCCATTGATTTTTTTTTTTTTTGATAAACTAACTTTGTTAAATTAATTTCAAATAAATACATTAGATTTAGAGAATTATGAACAATTTTCATTCGACCAACCATACTTAAGTTGCATTTGGTGCATTATCAAGCAGTGGTAATTTGAATTACCTACAATTTGGATGGATTACTAATAATCTTGATTACTGTATTTGGTATATGCAGGTAATGTTACAGTAAAATTACTAAAAATTTTGATTGACATATTTGGTACGACAATCAGATTCCTGATAATTTAATATTAAAATTTTAAAATATTTTTAAATTAAATTTATCAAAAATCACATCCCATATGTAAAATATAAATATATATTATATATTATATATAATATTATATAATATATATAATATATTATATTCTAATATATATTTATATTTATAATATAATATTATAATATAATATTATATTATATTATTATATATTATTATCATATATTATATTTTTATTTTATATTATTTTTATTTTTATATAATAATAAATTATTAATATTTTTAATAATTTAATATTATTATTTTTAATACTTATTATTATTATTGATAGTTATTATTATTATTTTATTTGTTATTATTATTATTTTTTATTTTTTTTTGTCCTCCTTCCTCCACATGCCTTTCGCGACCGCCCCCATCGCCGCCCTCACCCCACCCACACCACCGCCCTCATCCACCCACCAGTCCTCTGCACCCCACCCTCTGCACCACCCCTCAGCCACCCGTGCTGGCCCCTGGCCACCCGCACCGCCCTTCGATCACTGCTCCATACCTCCGACACCGCACCCTGATCCTTCGATTGCCCATATTATCCCTGGCCGTACCCCATTCTCCGATAGTGGAGATCGGTGATAGGTGGCGGTAAGGAGAAGGGGAGGTGGTTCGATGGAAGGACAAAGGGGATAAGGGGCCGTCACGGGCAAGCCGGCAATGGGAGGCCGTTGTGGGCGATCGCTGGGGAGGGGAGGGGGTCCTCAAGGGCAGGCATGCAAAGGGAGGCCGAAGGGGAGGAGGGGCCATCGCAGGCAGGCCGGTGAGAGGAGGTTGTCGCAGGCGGTTGTCGGGGAGGGGAGGGGGGTCCTCAAGGCCGGGCATGCGAGGGGAAGCCAGAGGGGAGGAGGGGTCGTCGTAGGCGGGTCGGTAAGGGGAGGTTGTTGCGGGCGGTCGTTGGGGAGGGGTGTCCTTAAGAGCGAGCCGATGAGGGAAGGCTAGACAGGAGGGGGGTAGTCACGGGCGGGCTAGCGAGGAGATGTCATCGCGGGCAGTCGTCGGGGGGCGCTCGCGGGCAGGTCAGGAGGAAAAATTTTGATTTTATTATAATATACTGGATTATCTAATAATCTAGATTATCAATTTAAAAGATCTACTAAAGATGATAATATGGTAGGATTTTTTAAATTATCAATAATCTAAATAAATTACTAGCTATCAAACACTATCTTAGGAAAGTCCTTGCGGTTAAAAACTCCATACAATCTTCATTTTTTTCTTTTTTGACATGCATGGAGATGGCTTGCTTCCCTTCAAGCCCCCATATAAGTTGGAGGATCACAAGAACTGGAGACTAGTGGAGCTAGCGGGGTCTTTCCACCCCTTTCGAAATGAAGCTAGTGGGGCTTTCATCCTCCGCGATGAGGCTCACACGTCGCTCCTCGCCCGCGCATTTTCAATTGCGATCAAACCCTTTGTCTTCACAGAGGTCGTGATCGACCGTCGTGCGATGGAGGCACTGGTGGCATCAGACAAGGCAAATCTCCTCTTCTACACCTCATCCCTAGCTCTCTTAAAATGCTTCTACAATGGAGAGACCATCAGCTGCATTGCGGCGGATGGTGTTATCAATAAGAGTACCAAGCGGTTCCCCCGGGCCCTGAGGTTTTGCCTCATCCATGTGCATGAGGAGGAGGTGGTGGCTGCAAGGTGGCTGGCCCAGACTACTGGTCGCAGCAAGCAGCACATAGAGTGGGACAGGCCCTGATAGTGGATGTTGGTGCAAAATTTGGTTGATGCCGGATCGAGCTGGAGCCAAGAAAGATGAGATTACCGTCGGTGATCTGCAAAATAAAGTCCAGTCCAGAGTCGGTGATGGTGGCTCCGAAAGGATCCTCCGATGATCAAGTCAGCTCTTCTGATCAACAGAAATTGAGTGCTCAGGAAAGAGTTTGGCAGAATTTTGGAAAGAAAATAAGAGCTCCAAAAAAATGTATTTAGAGGGTCCCCTTTTATAGACAGAGCCTGTAGCAGATTGATGGTGACAGACATACCATCTGATAGTGGATCGCTCGGGGCCGCATGAAATTTGCTATGAAGAGAGAGGTATCGCCAGACTGATAGTGACAGCCATACTGTCTGATCGTGGGCCACGTAGGGTTTGTTACAAAGAGAGAGGTGTTGCCAGACTGATAATGGCAGTCATAACCATTCGATGGAAGTAGGCATTCAGAATTTGATTGAAGGAGAAGATCGAAAGAAGCTCGGCTCCTGTAGAAATCCGACTGAAGGAGAAGTCCGAAAAAAGTTTGGCAGTTGGAGGAACTTGACTGAAAGAGAAGTTCAGAAGGAGTTCGACTCCTGGAGGAATTCAACTAAAGGAGAAGTTCAGAAGGAGTTCGGCTCCTAGAGAAACTTGACTGAAGAAGAAGTTCGGAAGGAGTTCGGCTTCTGGAGAAATCTGATTGAAGAAGAAGTCCGAAAGAAGTTCGACTCCTGGAGTGACTGAAGGAGAAGTCCAAAAGAAGTTCGGCTCTCGGAGGAATCCAATTGAAGAAAAAATTTGGAAGAAGTTTGACTTCTAGAGAAACTTGACTGAAGGAGAAGTCCGAAAAAAAATTAAGTCCTGGAGGAATCTGACTGAAGAAGAAGTTCGGAAGGTGTTCAACTTTCGAAGGAATCTGACTGTAGAAGAAATTCAGAAAGAGTTCAGTTCCTGAAGGAATCCAATTGAAAAAAAAATTTAGAAGGAGTTCAGCTCCTGGAGAAATTCGATTGAAGAAAAAATTCGAAAGGAGTTCGGCTCCTGGAGGAATTCGACTGAAGGAAAAATTCGGAAGGAGTTTGGCTCCTGAAGAAACTTGATTGAAAGCGAAGGCAAGAAGGAGTTCGGCCAAAGGAGAAGTTCGATTGAAGGAGAAGTTCGACAGATGGAGAAATTCGACTCTTGGAGAAGAAGTTTGACTGAAGAAGAAGTTCGACAGATGGAGAAGTTCGGCTACTAAAGGAGTCCAAAAGAGGTTCGGCAGTTGGAGGAGTTTGAAAGAAATTCAATCGTTGGAGAAAGAATTTCTGATCGAAGCTCTTTCGTGATTGCCAGTTACATTAGGCTAAACACCAGACTCGACTTCGGCAGGGGTGAGGTTTATCTCCAATAATAGTCTCTCCACTTTCGAGTTTGAAATTCGAAGGAAGAAAGTACAAAAAAGATGACTACCGAAGTCCTATTTTAGCTTCTGCACCCACTGAGATTGAAGCTCGGAAGAGATCTTATCTTCTGTTGAAGTTGAAGCTCGGAAAAGATCTCATCTCCAGCCAAGGTCGAGGAAGATCTTATCTCCTGTTGATGTTGAAGTTGGAGCTTGGGGGAGATCTTATCTCTAGCCGAAGTTGACGTTGAAGCTAAAGCTCGGGGGAGATTTTATTTCCAATCTAGGTTAAAGGAGATCTTATCTCCTGTTGATATTGCAGTTGGAGCTCGAGGGAGATCTTGTCTCCAACTGAGGATGATGTTGAAGTTGAAGCTCGGAGGAGATCTTATCTCCAGCCGAGGTTGACGTTGAAGCTGAAGTTCGGAAGAGATTTTGTCTCCAACCGAGATCAACATTGAAGTTGAAGCTCGGAGGAGATTTTGTCTTCGGTCAAGATTGAAGTAGATCTTATCTCCTATTGACGTTGCAGTTGAAGCTTGGAGGAGATCTTGTCTCCAGTCGAGGTTGACGTTGAAGTTAAAGCTCAAAAAAGATCTTGTCTCCAGCCGAGGTTGATGTTGAAATTGAAGCTCGAAGAAGATCTTGTCTCCAGTCGAGGATGACGTTGAAGTTGAAGCTCGAAAGAGATCTTGTTTCCAACCGAGGTTGAAGGGGATCTTATTTTCTGTTGACGTTACAGTTGAAGCTCGGAGGAGATCTTATCTCCAGTCGAGGTTGACATTGAAGTTGAAGCTCGGAAGAGATCTTATCTTCAGCCAAGATTGAAGGAGATCTTATCTCCTGTTGTTGTTGGACATAATAAGGCCATTATCGGGGCATCTCCTTTCACCTCATCTAAAATGAATGAGGTCTTCGACTTGCTCATGTTAGGATGAGGTTCTCCTCCTGTTCCTAACGAGCTATAGGGGCATATAAGAACAGTTGTCGGGGCCTCTCCTCTCATCTCGTCTAAAATGTATGAGGCCTTCGACTTTGCTCACGTTAGGACAAGGTTCTCCTCTTATTCCTAACATGCTGTGGGGGCACAAAAGAGTCATTATCTGAGAGCCTCTCACCCCATCTCATCTAAAATGAATGAGGTCTTTCGATTTTGCTCATGTTAGGACGAGGTTCTCCTCCTGTTCCTAACAGAATGTCGGGATATATAAGGGCCATTATCAGGGTCTCTCCCTATCTTGTCTAAAATGAACGAGATCTTCAACTTTGCTCACGTTAGAACGAAATTCTCCTCCTGTTCCTAATGGGCTGTGGGGGCACATAAGGGCCGTTGTCAGGATCTCTCCCCCCATTTCGTCTAAAATAAACGAGATCTTCGACTTTGCTCATGTTAGGATGAGGTTCTTCTCCTGTTTCTAATGGATTGTAGGGGCACATAAGGATCGTTGCCAGGGCCTCTCTCCCTATCTCGTCTAAAATGAACAAGGCCTTCGACTTGCTCATGTTAGAATGAGGTTCTCCTCCTATTCTTAATATGATCATTTTTTATTGCTTCTTTCCTGTCATCACATAGTTTTTGCACCAAAAAATAATAATGTTGAAATGAAAATATTTTATTGAAGAAAAATTACTGACAGTACGTTCTTAGATTTTTTGAATTTAAAGGTTGTGGGAGCGTTGTTCCTTCGAGCTTCTTCAGATGATAAGTTTTGATCCAGATGACCTCCTCTATTTTATATGGATCTTCCTAATTTGGGGCAAGCTTCTTCTAGCTTTAAGGCTAAGAGATGGCGGCTCGTCGAAGCACTAAGTTTCTCAGAGATTGTGTCGATGATGCCTAGAGGTAGTCGATCTCCTTACTGTTCCTCCTCCATTGGTAGTTCTGGCTGTGGCGGTGCCCCTTGCCGATCTTCTCTTGCTTCAGACCGACGTCTGAGGAGTCAGCCCGACCGACCTCTTCTGATGAGCTTCTCGATCTCATCTTGGAGCTGGATGAGAGCACATCCTTTCAGGCCTTAATAGTTGCTCCTTGATCTCCATCAATACTTACATTTTTGGAGCATCGAGGGAGAAGTAGTTATGAAATCTTCCAAGGAGAGAACTTCTTTATGCCCTTCTATCAAGGTTTCTTTGACGACGAGCTCAAGGAGGAGTTTGAGCTCGCGTATGCTCGGAGGGAGTCCGTGAGCGTGGCCCTCCATCAACTATGGGTTTATTAGACTCATCCATCTGCTGCTCTCTTACGGCTTCTTCATCTTTCAATTTGAAGGATTTTTTTGCTCGGACATATCCCTTAGTTCGAGCTAGCATATCAACAAAGTCTCTGGAGTACTTCTTCTCTAAGAAGAACAATAAATTATTCTTCTAAAGGCCGTCCTTGAGTGCGGCCATTGCAATAGACTGGTCCAGGTTCCGAACCTCTAATGCAACAGCATTAAACTGGATGACATAAGTCCGGATAGATTCTCCCTCCTTCTGCTTAATATTCATCAAAAAATTTGAACCTCGGTGGGGACGTCGGCTGCTGATGAAGTGAGCCATAAACTGATGGCTCATCTGATAAAAAAAAAAGATCGTATCCGACTTCAATGCTGAGTACCAGTTTCTTGCTACTCCTTTAAGGTAGATGAGAAAGCTCAACATAATATGGCATCTGGTGTGCCATGGAACAGCATCATGATCCAAAAGGCCTCCAGGTGATTGATCGGATCAGAGATTCCATCGTAGCTTTCAAGTTGGAAAAGTTTGAAGTTCGACGGAATGGGCTCTTGCATAATTTGGAAAGAGAAAGGAAGATCAGTGTAGACATCGTCATGGAGAGCCGAGGCAACGTGACGGAGTTCTTTAATCCATTGACCCATCTCTCATAGTTTCTGATCGAGGACGTCATCTTGATTGCAGATCCTGAAAGGCTTTTGGCTATAGATGGAGAAGATTTTTTTTAGAGGAGAATCATGATCCAAACAAGGATCCTCTACTCTCTATTTTTTCTTTTTAGGGGTCACCGATCGGCTAGCCCGAGTCGGCCATCCTTCGATCGGATCATGGGACTCTGGAGAAGCCTGCTTCAGTCGAATCAGCGTCGGAGCCTACCGATGTATGGCCTGCACTGTCTCTACGAGACTGCGAACCTACTGGACCAGTAGATTGAACTGCTCCGCATCCACCATGGCTGCAGGTGGAGCTTGGGTTGTCGGAGCTGAAGTGGGAGTGGATAGGTCTGGATGGAATCTGATTGCAGAGGTCGTTGATCGTCGGATCGAAGCTTTTCTGGAAGGCTTTTTTTTGGAGAAGGGAGAACTCTAGAGAGGAAGAAGAGAGATCACTGCTGAGCACTCCTTTAAGAATAAGAAAATCTTAAAAACAGAGGGCCCTCCTTCTAGCGCCAATCCTATTGGTGCAGAATCTAGTTGACGTTGGATCGAGCTAGAGTCGAGGAAGATGAGATCGCCGTCGGTGATCTGCAAAATAAAGTTTCATCCGGAGTCGATGGTGGTGGATCCGGTAGGACCCTCCGACGATCAAGTCAGCTCTTCTAGCCAACAGAAATGGAGTGCTTAGAAAAAAGTTTGGCAGAATTTTGGAGAGGAGAAGAGAGCTCCAAGAAAATATATCTAGAAGGTTCCTTTTTATAGACGAAACCTGTAATAGATTGATGGTGACAGCCATACCATTCGATAGTGGGCCGCTTGAGACTGCATGAAATTTACTATGGAGAGAGAGGTATCGCTAGACTGATAATGACAGCCATACCGTCTAATCGTGGACCGCATGAGGTTTGTTACGGAGAGAGAGGTATCGTCAGACTGATAATGACAGTCATAACCGTTCGATGGAAGCAGGCGTTCAAAATTCAACTGAAGGAGAAGTCTAGAAGGAGCTCGACTCCTGTAGAAATCTGACTGAAGAAAAAGTCCAAAAGGAGTTCGACTCCTGAAGGAATTTGACTGAAGAAAAAGTCTGGAAGGAGTTCGGCTTCTGAAGGAATCCGACTGAAGGAGATGTCCGGAAGGAGTTTGGCTCCGAAGGAACTTGACTGAAGGAGAAGTTTGAAAGAAGTTTGGCTCCTAGAGGAATCCAACTGAAGGAGAAGTTCGGAAGGAATTCGGCTTTTGGAGAAATCTGATTGAAGGAGAAATTCGGAAGGAGTTCGACTCCTAGACAATTTCGTCTGAAGGAGAAATCCGGAAGGAGTTCAGCTTTCGAAGGAATCCGACTGAAGGAGAAGTCCAGAAAAAGTTTGGCTTCTGGAGGAATCCGATTGAAGGAGAAGTCCGAAAGGAGTTCGGCTCTTGGAGGAATCCGACTGAAGAAAAAATTCGGAAGAAGTTCGGCTCCTGAAGGAACTTGACTGAAGGAGAAGTTCGGAAGGAATTCGACTCTTGGAAAAACTTGACTGAAGGCGAAAGCAAGGAGTTCGGCCGAAGGAGAAGTTCGGCTGAAGGATAAGTTCGATAGATGAAAAAGTTTGACTCTTGGAGGAGAAGTTTGGCTGAAGGAGAAGTTTGGCAGATGGAGAAGTTCGGCCGCTGAAGGAGTCCGAAAGAGGTTAGGCCACTTGAGGAGTCCGAAAGAAATTCGATCACCGAAGGAAGAATTTCTGATCGAAGCTCTTCCGTCATTGTCAATTACATTAGGCTAAGCATCAGACTCGACTTCGACGGAGGCGGGGTTTATCCCCAACAATGGAGATGCTGGGGGAGCTGGAATCATGGGTTGCATTTGCTGTGCTTGGAAGTTGGGTTCTATTTTTCTTCTTTGATGGGCACTAATAATTTGGATGGAATGTGTTGGGGATAAATCCCGCTCCTACCGAAGTCTAGTTCGATGTTCAGCCTAATGCAACCAGTAGCCGCAGAAGAGCTTCAACAGACGGGCTTCAACCGAACCCTCAGCCGTCGAGCTTCTTCTAATCCGTTCAGCCGACCGAACTACTTAGCTGCCGAGCTCCTTCGGACTCCTCAGCCGTCGAGCTTCTTCGAACCCTTTCGACCGGCCGAACCACTTAGCGGCCGAACTCCTTCTGACTTTCTAATCGCCGAACTCCAGTCAGACTCCCGTAAGAGCCGAACTCTCTTCACGTCGTTATAGCTAGGTGCCTGCGGGAGCCGAACTCCCTCCAAGCTTCCTCTAGTGGTCGGGCTTCTACGGAAGCCAGACTCCCTGCGGACTCCTTCAGCGGATGGGCTTCTACTGAAGCCGGACTCCTTGCGGACTCCTCCAGCAGTCGAACTTCTCAATGGCCAAACTCCCATGAAAATCGAACTTCTTATGATGGATTCCTGCAGACGATCCCACTACTAAACGGTTACACGATAATAACGATCGGCATTTATCAAGTCAATAACGATCGGCATTTATCAAGTCAATAACGATCGGCATTGATCAGGACAGTTACGACAATCATTAATCAAGGCAGTTACAACAAGCTCCCTCTATAAAAAGAATCCTCCAGATACGTTTACATCATGTTCTAAAAACCCTTCTCTCCTCCTCTAAACTTTACCGATCTCCACACTGAGCACTCCATTCCTATTGACTGGAGCTGACTTGATCGTCGGAGGGTCCTGTCGGAGCCATCCCTCACTGGCACCGGATGGAATTTTGTTTTGCAGGTCCCTGACGGCGACCTCATCGGCCTCCACTCCAATGAATTCCGACGACGACCAGATTCTGCGTCAACAGAATGCTTAGGGAATGAGGATATATATATGAATCTGATTCAACTATGGGGATATGATTATATAATTTCTATCGTTTTGTGAATGGCTTGCTATGATTTATGATATGATTGTGTGATTGGAATATATAGCATGCTTTGGGCTTGTGGCTGATACTTATATTTGAACATATTTTGGATGCTTGGTATATGTTGGTGAGGGTGCTAATTGACTTGTTACTTTGTTTTGAAAAGAGCGGTGCTTGAGACATCAAGAATTCCCCGTAAGGACACCCTACTTTCATTGTAGGATGTATATTTAGAGTCTGTTTGGATAATCCTATAGGATTGGACCTGTTGGTGATGCATAGCATGCTTTGGGTTTAATGTGGCTGGTACATACGTTTGAATGTATTTTGGATGCTTGGTATATGTTACTTGCTTAGGGTGTTAATTGATTACTTAGTTCTGAAAAGGGCAGTGCTTCAGACACCAAGAATGCTGACGAGCACACCCCACTTCCAGCGCAGGATATACATTTAATTAGAAACTTGGGATGTTAGACTCCTCCTGCGTTCAATACTTGGGCAAGCAAGCTCTTGGAATCTGAATTTTCCAAGAAAGAGAGAGAGAGAGAGAGATTGATGAAGGCCATGTCCATGCTTGTGATATGCAGCAACTGATGTTTGATGATTCAAATCAGATTCAGTGCCTTCCCGCCACCAAAATGAATTCATGTGGCTTCCCACGCCCGGTCTCTCGACCGTGTTTTAAATCCGTCGACCGTTGGCTCCGGGAACTCTGCCATCCGAGACTTTGCGAACGAGGGTCCCCAGAAAAATCCTTCCCGTTCTGCCGAATCCGGCCTCCGCTCGGACCACCTCACCTTCCTCAAAGCCTGCTCCTGGCTTCCCGAGACCCCATCTCCAAATAAATCTAGTGGCGTTTTGCTGGACATTAAATTTTCCACCAGTGACTTTGGATTCATAAACTATTATATGTTTTCTGTGATAAAAGATAGAAACGAAAGTAAGAAAAATACTGTAAAGCTCACCGAGGTTTGGAACTTTACGGTTGGATGATTTAAGTTAACAATTGTTTAGAGTATAATGTTATGCTTTACTTTTAAGAATAAATTAAACATAATTTTCAAACAGCTATTTTTACACCAGGGCATTAATGGTTCATTTAAACTTTATTGTTGAATGATATAAACACTTAATTTATTTTAGCTTACAATAATAAAGGAGTAGAAGAGAAGTGAATGGAAGAATTGGTCCCTTTGCTGTGTCCATTTCTCACAGTAGAGATGTACTTGGTTACTTTGCCCGGTGGGGCTTCTGTTTGAAGACTGCAAGCACAAAGAGAATAAATAAGGAAAAGGGGTCAGAATCTTTGATCGAAGATTATAATTGATTGAAGATTGATATGAGATCTTCATATCTCACATAATTTAATACCATATCAGACATGTTTTTATACCACCTGATAGAATTAGAAGATGCCATTTGATTACCCATCATATGGACGTGATTGATTGAATGATTTCTACCATATATGCACCTTTAACGACTATAAATAGGGGAAGAATGCAGCCTTAAGATATAAATCTGAATTTCTTCATATTTTTACTCCAATTTATCTCTAATATTCTCTTTATGCTCCACTTCTTAAATCTTAAGGAAGCATTAGTTACTACCAATCTATTCATGCAATACGCAGTATCTCTAAATTGAGGAATAAGAATGACTTAACTAGCTTTGATCCACGTCTACTATTTTGTCTAACATTAACCGTAGGTGAATCTGGAGAAACAAGTTCTCTCACAAAGGAACGCTGAACGACAAGAGTTAAGTTACAAGCAGAAATTTAGAGGGGAAAAAGAAAAAAGGCAAGAGAAGATACAGCAAAGCCTACACCAAATTTGAAAGAAAGCAAAAACTTTGAAGCAACTAAAATTTGAAAACATTTCATCAGAAAAAATAAATAAATAAAATTTGAGAGCAACTCGGTATAGGTTAAGCTACACCGGGTAGATACAAGACCAGGACACGGCCAACTTAACCATATTGGTGGCAAAAAAACTTAAAATTTTAACTACTTTACTCGATGTTCATATGTTGGAAAGTCGTAACATTGTTGGACTAGGGTTGTAACATAAAGCCTGCATAAGGTTACAAGGTCGCAAGGAACACATATTGTAGTTTATACAGGCCTTATACTAAATATTAAAAATAAATAAAATATATTGTACAAGAAGTATTAAAAACTTTATACATTAAATACCACTAATGATCTTTAATTGCAACATAAATAAAAAGGCTTATGAATTGTCTATTTCTAAAATAACTTATAAAAAAAAAAAATTATATACAAATATAGGAATATGTCAAAATTAACGATATTCTTTGGTTATTTTAAACAAAAATTTTGAAAGTACCATAAAGAGAAAAAAAAGAAGTATTCATTTTTATTTCTCATAAAAAGGACTGAATTTTATGAAAAAAATTAATTATTAAAATTTAAAATATCATAATATGTTTTAAATGATTGAATGCTACGATACGAATAAGTTTCAAGTAAATACAATTGGCCATGATTGTGTAACAAAACCAAATTATGTTACGGTGACAAGCAGTTGTTAATCAATTAAAAGGTTACATGCAATATAGGCTGTTTTTAAATATTTTTAAGTTGGATTTGAATCCCGAAAAAGGAGATTTAGACCGAGAAAATAAGGATCTGGATCCAATATTAGATAACATTCATAAGCATGCATGCAGATATGATCGGATTCAAGAATTTCTAAATCTAACCTAAACTACTTATTAAATATTTATGATTAAGATTATATTTGACTCATTGTCTGCCCTAATGATATGCTAGCATCAGCATCATCATGTGACGTGTGAATGAAATTATTAAATATTCATAAATTCACCTTGGGCAGATGGTCTTGACTATAGCCTCGTATCCACTGCTAGTCCTGGCATAACTTGAAGGACCCTTAAACTAAATTTCTCCATATGATCTTATGAAGAGTCAAAGCAACAAATATTGGATATGGTAATCTTTTGATGGTTTGGGTTCCATCCCGTGCATATGATATGTAAAAAGCCACCATCTACAAGTCTCAACATTGCGGATAAAATCAAATGTGATTTCGTTATATTGTCATGATTCAATGCATGCTTACCTTCTTGGATACAAAATTTAACAGTTTGGTGATTTAATGGATTTTACGCATGTAGAGCACTTTTAAGTGAGCTTGATTTTGGTTCCAAATTTAGGTCTTTTCCCCGTTATTGATCTTAAATATGTCCATCTTAAAATTAATTTTAAGCTGAAATTCATCATTTTGAGAAAACTAAGCTGAAAGGCGTCGAATATGTGATCAATCAAGCTCAAATATATATCTCTAATCATGGCCGTCTATAATTTCTTTTCTTTAAATAAATATCAGACATTTCACGTTGCTGACACTGGCTTTAATGACCGGCATCCATCCGTACTACACCCCACCTTGCTGCCCGGAAACAACAGCGGCTGAAGTGAGTACGGTGGGTTGGATTGGAAGGGGGAGCAGGGAAAAGAGAAAAAAAAAGAAAAAGAAAAAAAGAAAAAGGCTGCCAGCCTTATTGCTATGCCAGACCAGCTGTCCGTCCAGACGTGAATTGCCCGACCCGCTGGTGACTCTGGGACAGGCTCCGATGTTTGGCAGCAAGCAGCCATCGCAGTGGCATGCTCCAACCGCTGCTGGAGCAAGGTACTAGTTTCGCGCCTCGTACAGCGTGCTGAGTGCACTATTATTTGCGCATGAGAACCTTTGGGCACAGCCATTGTATGGAAATCTCAATTTGCACTCAAGGGCCAGGAAACCTCTACAGTGCCATCCATTAGCGGAATTATTTCTTGTACTATAAAAATATTTAATTTATGATTGAAATCAAAATTTAAATAAAAAATTTAAATAAATTAAATTAAAATTAAATTGATCGAATTCTTAAAAATATTTAATTTATAATCAAAATCATAATTAAAATTAAAATAAAAATTTATTTTTTAAAAAAAATATTTAGATTAAATTTTAGATAAATTAAATAATTTTTATTTTATTTTAAAATCAGAATCGAAATAGGATTTCTTCTGATCGTAGGAAGTAAGATGTATGACTGATGTGGTACGTAACATATGATGTACAGTATAATTTTTCTAACATTTATGGTTGTGGACATGGTATATTTGAGGTATTATTTTATAATTGACATATCTCGCGTATCCGGACAACTAAGACACCTGGTGCCATCGAAAGCAGAACACTATGTTATGTGCGCGCGCGTGATTGCAAGCAAGATATATCAATCTGCATTCCATGAAAAATCACAAACACCGTAAATTTTTATATTACTTGTGCATTGAAATGGAAAAGAGAAAGAGAAGGAAAAAAAAAAAAAAAGGAAAGATGGAGATAGCTTATGGGTCAAATGTTAAGTAGATTTTGCGTAAGCGGTTGGATAGCATGAGTTCCACCATATAGAAATACGAAGTAGTCCAGCCAATAATCAGCGCACGCAAACGGTGACAGCAAAACCAACTTGTACTGCGACAACTTCTTCAAATGTGCCGGCATGATTGAAAACCAGGCAGTTACCATAGGTCGGCCTCATATAATCTTAGTCTCGCCTAATATGAATGACAAAACACCATGTTATCCGAGGAATTTTTAGCATAATTGGGCAATAAAGTGTAAATCTTTGGGTTTGAGGCAAGCACAGAGAATGTTAATTTTTTTGAGATAAATTATAGTAACATTTTTTAAATTTTTATGATTTATATTTGTACTCTCAAAAATTTTAATTTTTTAATTATATCTAAAAAATAAATTTTTATTACCATATGATCGAGCCATCCAATAGAAATTTAACACATAATTATCAAATTACTAGTTTATTCTCTTATTTTAAAATTTAAAAAATTATCAAAAAATATAGAGATATCTCTTCAATAATTAAGAATTTTAATTTATATTCTAAAAATTTTAAAAAATTATATTTAGCCCTCTCCTGCCATCTGCAATATCTAAATGTGCTGTGATTCATGAGATTTTCATTGGAACCCTCAACCCACGGTGGAGATGGAGGGACGCAAGAGAAAGATATTGCCTAGGAAATGCCCAAACATTTATAGGAGCACTTCGCAAGCAACAGCTGAGGAAAAAGAGCAGAAGAGAAGAAGAGAAGGTTACAGTGGAAAAATTGAAAATGCATCCCTTACCGGTGAACAACATCTGAAGTAGTAGGCACCACCCTGTTTGATTCTCTCCTCCCAAGCTAAGAAATAGAGTTCAATCTACAGGTTACTTGTTCACGGGACTGGGACTAATATTCCCCAAAGTAGCCAATTAAAGGTTTCAAATTGTTCTGGATTTCAGAATGTTCCACGGTGCTCCCAGAACTGGAGGGAGGCGAGAATTTTTTGAAGGATGACAAAAAGAGAGAACCTCTGTTAGCAAGTTGATCCCAAGCTTGACGTTAAGAGATTGGCACTTTCCAAGTGGACCGGCGGTTTTTTGAAAGTCCGATTAAGGCAACTTGTGCAATGTCAAACCCATTTATATAGTCAATTCCATATAAAACATCAGCAATTGCACCCACCCCACTCCATACACTAAGAGCTTCCCTCCTATCCACGTTTGGCCTCCCACTATTGGAGGCCTCGACGATGATGGAAGGAGGATGGCCAAGGAAGTTCTTGGGGTCACCTCCTTATTTTGATTTTTTCTATCTTAAATTATATCATATGATTGTCATGTGTTCATAAATTTTGATGGAGATAGATAATTAGGTCATATTACAATAAAAATCTAATTTATGAAATCTAATTATAATTTAAATTTTTAAATATAAATATAAATTATAAAAAATTAAAGAGATGTTAGTATAGTTTATTTATTTACTTTTATGTTTGTCATGTAGGGTGTCACAATATTACTCATGATACATATGGATTGCAACGACTTGAATTTGAGTCGAATTGATCAATATCTATACCCATCTTGCTATGAAAAAATTCATATCCAATAGCCAATTCCATCCTATATTTGTCTCGGATCGGATAAAATAGAGCATATGAATTAGATTACATCGAGTTATATATATCTATCTTTTTGAGCCCGATTAGATCCAATAAATTTAGTTCAGGCTGGGCCTTATAAAAATTCTCAAAACCTTTAAACAATTATCTTTCCATTAAGATTAAGCTGTCAAAAATCAATAGACCAACTTCCACCGCCACAACTCACATGAGATCCCCCCTCTATCTCCCTCAGGTGCTCTTCTTCCTCGGGAATCTCTCAAAAACAGTATGAAATGAAAAGAAGATAGTGAAAAGAGAGTATGAAATGAAAAGAAAAGAAAGTGCAAAAAAAAAAAAAAAATCTCTCCATAAATCTCAAAAAAAAAAACGAGAATCAAATAAAAAGAAAATAACCAAAAAAAAAGAAAAATAAATCTTATCTTTTAAATTTTCTTTTTTTTTTTGTTTATATGAATTTTATTTACCGGTTTTCTCCATTTTTTCTCTATATTTTCATTTTAAGAAGTCTCAATCATGTGAAAATTAGGCTTGGAGTGGTTGAATAGAAAGATTATCCTAATTTTTTTCTATTTTCTCACCCTTACGAGTTTCAATTAGGTGTGAGGCTTGGAGTGACTAAACAAGAAACTTTTTTTAAATTTTTTTTGATTATTTTCATCCTTACGAGTCTCAATCATGTGGAAGACTTAGAGCCGCTGAATAGATAAGGAGCCTCAATTGAATAAAAAGTTGGAATAGTCAAACTAATAGATCTTTTTATATACATATATATATATATATATATATATATATATATATATATATATATATATATATATATATATATATATATATATATATATATATATATATATATAAAGATAGATTGAATTTTGGTTGATTGAATTTTAGTTCATATCTGATCAAATCTCAGACTATTAGATCAATACGTATCTTTAAAACACTAGCTTGTTAATCGAAAAAATAAGATGCCTTCTGAAGACACTTTTTTGTTTCTTTTTTTTCTAAAGGTGCCTTCAGATTTCTATCTGAAATTTTTTTTTTCGGTTAACAAGCTTTAAGAGCCTAAATTTTTTTTTTTGATTAACAAGCTTCCTTAAGGATGCCTGAAATTTTTTTTTTTTTAACTTAACAGGCTCCCTAACTGATTTTTTTTTTTCAAGCAAGAGCTTAAAGGCGCGCTCCCGCATGAAAAAAAAAAAGGGCATTTTCATGCTCGCACTTTTTTTGGTATTAACATATAGATATTTTGGAGAATGCCTGGCTGATCCAATGATCAAAAATCTGATCGGAAAAATGACTGAGATCCGGACTGATTGGAGTGTCAATTTATCTAATATATATATATATGTATATGTGTGTGTTGGAGACAAATTTCGCTTGCTGCCAAAGTCTAGTGCAATGCTCAGCCTAATGCGATCAGTAGCCACGGAAGAGCTTCACCATATGATTCTCTAGATCCAACCTTAGCGAGCTTCGGCATACTTTCGGAACGAAGCTCCTTGCCGACTTTTAGCGGCCGGCCCCCTGACCGCAGCCCGCGCGAACTCCTGCAGTCCCCGGCCAAACTCACCCGCCGAGTCCCGTACCTTCGACCGGGCTGCTACTCCGAGCCCCCTATCGACCCCCAACTTAGCCTTAGCACCTCCAGCGTCCTACGGAAGCCGAACTCCTTCTGAGCTTCCTTCTTCAGGAGTCGGAACTCCTCCGAAATGACACACACGTCGAAGCCCTTCAATCCTTCATTCATCCCGACCGGCTCAGCATAGAATTAGCTGCGGTCGTCACCATCAGTCCACCGCAAGCGACAGCGACCACTGTCAAGCGTGCAAGCGGCAGCTCACTGCATGTCTGACTCCACCAGAACATCTTTCCATGAGACTACTCCCCACTCTCGAGCGGGCCATCATCGCGGCTACAGCTTCGCTACACCATAAATCCGCTATAAAAAAGATCCAGATACGCTAATAATCTAATCTCTCTGATCTCCCCTTCATCAAGCTAAAGCAAAATAATCATTGAGCAGACTCCATTCCTATTGGAGCTGACTAATCGTCGAAGTTCCTGCCGGGCCACCCCCCCCCACCGACTTTACCGGATGGGCCGATTCTCATCGGTCTCCACTCCAGCGGATTCCGACGACGACCAATTTCTGCATCAACAGAATGGCGCTAGAAGGAGGGCCTGAACCCTCGAGGTTTCCTTGTTCTTAAAGGAGTGCTCGGTGACGATTTCTCTCTTCCCTCTCTAGAGACCTCTTTCTCCCTCGCTAGAGTTCTTTTCCAAAGAGAAAATGCCTCCCAGGAGGGCTTCGACTCGGCGATCGACGGCCTCCGCGTCAGATCCATCTGCTCCCATCCCATCGAGATGATGCAAGCCGTGCGACAACCTCCGACGGGGACTTTGCCGGTAAACCCACCATGAGGATGCGAGGAACCGACCTTAAGGAAGAGCATTTGGGCATACCAATCGCCCTAAGGAAGGAGAAACGAAGAGCAAAAGCTCTTCCACAGAAGCATGAAGTTCTCCGTGGAAGATTTTGCAAGGAGGCGGAATGAAGTTCGACCGCGTCCACGACCTTCCCAGCGCATATGAGGTCGAACTTCACCTCGAGATCGCCATCAAAGAAGCCCCAACCAAGAGGGCATGAAGTTCACCTAGGAGGTCGAAAAGATGTTCGGCGTGGGCGAGGCCGCCGAGCTCGCCGTCGAACTCCCCACCAAGGGGCCCCGACTAAGAGGGTATGAAGTTCACCCAGGAGGACGGGAAGAAGTTCGACGTGTACGAGGCTGTTGAGCTCGCCGCCGAACTCGCCATCAAGGAGGCCCCGACAGAGGATGTATGAAGTTCTCCAAGGAGGGTGGAACGAAGTTTGGCCGCATTCTCGACCTCCCAACACATGCGAGGCCGAACTCCCCCTCGAACTCGCCATTAAGAATCTTCGACAAAAAAACATAAAGTCCTCCCGACGAAAGCTTCACAGAAAGGCGGAGTGAAGTTCAGCGCAAGCGAGACCGAACTTCCCCTCGAGTGTGTCATCAACGAAACCTCCTATAAAGAATTCGTAGGAGGTAGAGTGAAGTTCGGGGGAGCAAAGACGAGCTCCCCCAAAGTGGAATGAAGTTCGACGCAAGCAGAACCAAACCCCCTCGGGCTCGTCGTCAAGGAAGTCCGGATAAAGAAACATGAAGTTCCCCCGTGGAGGGTTTCACAAGGAGGCGGAATGAAGTTCAGTCGCGTCTACGACCTCCCCAGCGCAAGTGAGGCCGAACTTCACCTCGAGCTCGCCATCAAGAAAGCCTCGACAGAGGGGCATGAAGTTCTACGGAATGAAGTTCGGTGGAATTAAGGCCGAACTCCCCCTCGAAGCTCATCATCGGAATGAAGTTCGGCGCAAGCGAGGCCGAACTCCCTCTCGAGCATGACTCTAAGGAAGTCCGACAAAGGGGTATGAAGTTCGGCGCAAAGAAAGTTGAGCTCCCCCTCGAGCTCGTCGTCAAGAAAGTTCGGACAAAGAAGCAGGAAGTTCTCCAAGTTCAGTGCGAAAAAAATCGAGCTCCCCCTCGAGCTCATCGTCAAGGAAGTTCGGACAAAAGAAGCAGGAAATTCTCCCACGGAGGGTTTCGTGGGAAAGCGGAATGAAGTTCGGCGCAAATGTGGCCGAACTCCACCTCGAAGCTCATCATCGAGGGAGCCCCGACAAAGGGGCATGAAGTCCTCCCATGGAAGCTTTCACGGAAAAGCAGAACGAAGTTCGGTGTAAGCGGGCGGAACGAAGTTCTCCCACGGAATGAGGTTCGGTGCAAGTGAGGCCGAACTCCCCCTCAAATCTCATCATCGGAATGAAGTTCGGTGCAAGCAACTCCCGCTCGAGTATGTCACCAAGAAAGACCCCTACAAAGATTTCACAGGAGGTGGGATGAAGTTCGACCGCGCTTACGACCGCCCCAGGATAAGCGAGGACTCCCTCTCGAGTATGACTCAAAGAAAGCTCCGACAAAGGGGCATGAAGTTCTCTCGCAGATTTTACAAAGGGACGGAATGAAGTTTGACCGCGCTTACGACCTCCACAGCACAAGGCCTGAACTTTTTGAGCTCGCCACCAAGAAATTCCCATGGAGGATTTCGCAAGGAGGCGGAATAAAGTTCGGCCACGTCCACGACCTCCCCAGCGCAAGTGAGGCCGAACTTCACCTCGAGCTCGCCACCAAGAAATTCCCGACAGAAGGGCGCGAAGAAGTCCACCAGCTGCCAAGACCAGAAGGGTTGCTGTCTTCCCCAAGCAACCGCGATCGAAGCAAGTACTGCCCCTACCATCGCAACCACGGCCACGACACCGAGGAATGCATCCAGTTCCGAGACGAAATTGAGGAGCTCATCAAAAAGGGACGGCTGGGTAAATTCCTTCAGCACCAGCCTGAAGAAGGAAAAGATTGGCCAACGGCGCTGCCATAGCCAGAGACGGCAAAGAAGCTCGATGCTGCCATAGTCAGAGACGGTAAGGAGGTCGGCCACCTCACGGCGTCATCCGCATTACCGCTGGAAGGAGCTTGGTATATCAGCGATTCGTCGTCTCCCAGCGATAAGAGCTTACTCCAAATTGAGAAGGCCAGCATGAGATAGAGGAGGTCGTCTGGCCCGGGACTTACTGCCGAAGAAATGCGGAGGAATAACGCTACCACGACCCTGAAATATAGAATTTGGGGATGCGCTGCCAGTAACTTCCTTCCAATAAAATTCTTTCTTTTCAATAATATTTATTTCTGGATGCGAAAACTATGCGATGACAGGGAAGAAGCAGTCAATAATTACCACATTAGGAACAGGAGGAGAACCTCGTCCTAACGCGAGCAACAACCTCGGCTAGAGATAAGATCTCTCTCGAGCAAAGACCTCGTTCACAAAGGACGAGATGGGGGGAGACGGATGACGGTCCGAATGTGCCCCCACAGCCCGTTAGGAATAGGAGGAGAACCTTATCCCAACGCGAGCAAAGTTGAAGGCCTCGTTCATAAAGAACGAGACGGAGGAGAGACGCGGATGATGGTCCGCATGTGCCCCCACAGCCCATAGGAACAGGAGGAGAACCTCGTCCTAACGCAAGCAAAGTCGAAGGCCTTGTTCACCTTAAAGATGAGATGGGGGGAGAAGCGAGGACGACGGTCCAAATGTGCCCCCACAGCCTGTTAGGAACAGGAGGAGAACCTTGTCCTAACACGAGCAAAGTCGAAGGCCTCATTCACAAAGAGCGAGATGGGGGAAGAGGCGCGGACGATGGTCCGTATGTGCCCTCACAGTCCATTAGGAACAGAAGGAGAACCTCGTCCTAACGCGAGCAAAGTCGAAGGCCTCGTTCACCTTAGACGAGACGGGGGGAGACGGACGACTGTCCGAATGTGCCCCCACAGCCCGTTAGAAACAGGAGGAGAACCTCGTTTCTAATGCGAGCAAAGTCGAAGGCCTCGTTCACAAAGGATGAGATGGAGGAAGAGGTCGGACGATGGTCCGTATGTGCCCCACAGTCCGTTAGAAACAGAAGGAGAATCTTGTCCTAACGCGAGCAAAGTCGAAGGCCTCGTTCACCTTAGATGAGATGGAGGAGACAGACGACGGTCCGAATGTGCCCCCACAGCCCGTTAGGAATAGGAGGAGAACCTCGTCCTAACGTGAGCGCCCACTTCAACCTCGGTCAAAAGAGATAAGATTTCCCCCGAGTGACCGTGTCAACCTCGGCCAGAGAAGATCTCTCCCGAGCGACCGAGACAACCTCGGTTAGAGATAAGATCGAGGAGAACCTCGTCCTAACGTGAGCGCCCGCATCAACCTCGGCCAAAGGAGATAAGATCTCCCCGAGTGACCGGGCCAACCTCACCTGGAGAGCTTTAACTTCAACCTCGGCTGCAGGAGATAAGATCTCCTCCGAGGAAAGCTCGATTGTAGGAGATAAGATCTCCCCCGAGCGCCCGCATCGATTCCGGCCATAGGAGACCGAGCCAACCTCGACCGAAGATAAGATCTCTCCCGATCGTCCGAGCCGATCTCGGTCAGATATCGGATCTCTCCCAAGCGCCCGTATTGACCTCGGCTGCAGGAGAGATCTCCTCCGAAGCAGCCTCGGCTGTAGAAGATAATGTTGCCCCCGATGAGCTCAACATCCGACCTCGATCGCAGGAGACGAGGCCTACCTTCAACCTCGATTGGAGATGGGATCTCCCTCGGGCTTCAACTTCAGCGTCAATATTGGCTGGAGATGAGACCTCCCCCGAGCTTCAGCTGCAACAAATGCGGAGCCTGGAAGAAGACTTCGGCAGTCGCCTGTTTTGGTACTCCCTTCCTTCAATTTTTGAACTCGGGAGTGGGGGGGCTACTGTTGGGGATAAATCCCGCTCCTGCCGAAGCCCGGCCCGACGCTCAGCCCAATGTAACCAGTAGCCGCTGAAGAGCTTCAGCAGGATGGGTCTTAGCCGAACTCCTACAGCTGACCGAACTACTTAGCGGCCGAGCTCCTTGGACTCCAGCAGCCGGGCCTTTACACGGAACTCTAGCACCGAACTCCTCAGCAGTCGTCCTCGGCACTTCACCGAAGCTCCTCCGAACCTTCCACGTCGAGCCTTAGCCGCGCAGCCAGCAATTCAAGCCAACCCTTAGCTCCCTCAGTCCAACCCCAAATGGCAACTTGGCCTTTCCACGGCCCGCTCAGCCTCGTCTGGCTGACCATCGCAGGACCTCCCCCGAAACCCATAACCCGCACCGCCCGATGGCCCGTCACCATCAACTAAGCTCCGCTATAAAAGGACCCCTCCCGACATACTAAGGCTAAGCTCTCTGAACTCTCGACTCTCTAAGCTCTCCTCCACATCTCTAAGCTCCGGAACTCATTCCGAGCACTCCATTACTGTTGGCCGGAAACTAACTTGACCGTCGGAGGGTCCTGCCGGAGCCACCACCCCACCGGTTCCGGACGGGACTTCGTTTTGCAGCCCGCGGCCTCAGCCTCTTCTAAATCCACAATTTATATTTTTTATATATTTAAATTTAAATTTATATCTTATATATTGATTTATCGTAGATAAAACCTTTCAGATCGGATATGTCATGAATTGAGTAAAATTGCCGATACACAAAGTTAAAAAAACATATTTACATCAAACAAGAGCCATTTTACCGTGCCTTTTGTCATGATACATGTATCAAATCTCATCTTGTACATGCCAATCACTGCCTTCAAGTGGAGCAGAAACTGTCACAAGTTGTCCCATCTCAGATAAGTGACAGTCAGGGTTCACACCAACTCCCTCGTGATGCACGCGGTCCGAGACCTCCCGAACTCCAGTTGTCGGGGGGAAAAAGAAAATCCTGCAACCGAGTAAGCGGATGGACGTTCACGCTGGGTTGGAGATGGTTGTGACTCGCTGCCATTATTCGGTTTAGTGGGTGTGGGTCATACAGAAAGGTTTTATAATAGAGCACCGTTTCTCCACGGTAGGGAACCACGCCGCTCGAAGGATAAACGCCCATCAAATAAGAATTCTTTATGGGTGATGACTTTCAAATATAATTTTATTGATTAAAAAAATTATCATATAAAAAAAAGGATCTTCATCTTTATGGAGGAATTGGATAACTTACTCTTTTTCATGGTAAATGGGTAATGGCCGTAGCATTAGTTTTTTATATGACCCATGGCTCACTAATGTCCCGTTGAACCAAATGACTATTCCCATCAATTGCAATATATGCCAGGATCATTGGAAAGTTTCAGAGGTGGTCAAATTGGATGGAACATGGGATTCTGAACTTTTGGATCAAATTTTTTCTCTCGATATTGCTCAAACTATTGAGGAAATTCCTCTTCCTAAAAGTCAATGTGAAGACAGGTTGGTTTGGAATGCTTCAGGATCTTCTAAACTAAGGATTAAAGATGTGATCAGGTTGTTCAGCAAGACCAGCAAAACAATGAGAGGAAGAATCTTACATAGGTATGGAAATTGAAAGTGGCTCCTAGAGTTAAAATATTTATGTGGAAATTGGGTTGGGTAGTCTCCTTTGCAAGACATTTCTTCGTTCAAGAGGTGTTCTTACTAGTCAAAATATTCTTTGTGACTTGTGCCAATCATCAATAGAGGACTTGCCACTGCCTCTTTGGGTGCTCTCATGCGGCTCAAATTTGGGCTGCATTGTATGCTCGTTATCAAAACAGCCTTTCTATTGCTTCCATACAGCTACTCATACGGATTTACTCGGTTGGTCCGTCCCATGATTTTCATAGAACACTAGTTGTTTATACCGCTTGGACAATTTAGAACAGCAGAAATGAGCAGTTTTTCCAAAATAAAAGGAGTAATATCCTATCGACACATTTAAGTTTGCGCATTATATGGCGGCAGACGAATATTTTAATCATATATCAAAATTGACCGAATCCATGAATCAACAGCACTGGGATACTGACAGCTCGGTGAGCACGATTAACCTTTATCCAAAAATAGTCTTTTAGGTACCCTTTCCTGTGGTCTGGTTAAAGTAAACTTTGATACTTCTTGGAATGAAGGTACTGCTGGGATAGACTATATTATAAGGAATCATGAAGGCAATATATTATATGTTGAAGTACGGCAATGTCAAATAAGTACTACTTCGATGGCAGAGCTGCAAGCGGCATGGAATGCTATGGTCCAGTTTATCAGTTCCAGTTTAAAACTGTTATTGCAAAATTTGGTTGAAATCGAATCGAGCTGGAGTCGAAAAAGATGAGGTCGCCGCTGGTGGCCTGCAAAATAAAGTTTTACCAAGAGTCAATGATGGTGGCTCCGGTAGGATCCTTCGATGATCAAGTCAACTCTTCTGGTCATCAAAAATGGAGTGCTTAAGAAAGAGTTCGGTAGAGATTTGAAAAAAAGAAGAAAGCTCGAAAAAAACATATCTGAAGGATCCCTTTTTATAGACGGAGGTTGTAGCGGATTGATAATGATAGCTATAGCCGTCTGGTAGTGGACCGCTCGAGACCTGATGGAGTCTGTCATGGAGGAGAGTGCCTCCTGTAGCAGACTGATGGTGACAGCCATCGTCGTCCGGTAGCGGATCGCTGTTGCCTGTAGCAGACTGATAGTGACGACCGCAACCATCCGATACTGAGTTACTCGAGGCCGCATGGAGGGATGAAGAGCTTTGACGTATGTCAATTCCAAATACGGCTAGAGGGGATCATTCGGAAGGAACTCTAGCTGAAGGAGGAGTTCAGAAGGAGTTCGGCTTTTATAGAGATTCGATTGAAGGAGAGATCCGAAAGGAGTTCGATTGAGATTCGATCATTGGAGGAGGTCGACTGGGATCCAGCCGTTGAAGGAAGAATTTTCGATCGGAGCTCTTCTGTGATTGTCGGTTGTATTAGACCAAGCATCAGACTGGACTTCGATGGGAGCGGGGTTTATCCCCAATAATAAAAGCTATTTGGCTAGAGGAAGATTCAGCGGTGGTTATTAAATGGATTTCTGATATTTATAATTGCATCTTAAGCTTGACTGTCGCAGTACTTCTTCATTCATTGCTCTTGGATATTAAACACTTCTTAACCTCTTTAGATTTTTTTCTTGTTTCACATTGTTATAGGGAAGGAAATCAGCCGGCGGATTAGCCAGGTTGATGGTTAATGTAGATTTTTTTTTCTTTTCTTTAATACCTTTTGAAATCAAAACTCTGGTCCTGCTGATATTGCCAAAATTTTATATTTTTGTTATTAGTTTTTTTTATTGGAGTATATGCCCCCTATTGGTACCAAAAAAAAAAAAAAAATCTTTTGGATACATATTATATCATATATAATATATATTATTTGATGATCGTCCATTTTTTACTGACAGCCATCGAAGAACTATACAATACTCTATGACACGGATCGTGTACAACCAAAAATTCTGATTATTTGTAGTTATATCTCCTCTATGTAGTCAATTAACCAAGTAGATAACTATAATTTATGCACTTCAGATTATGTATTAGTAGGTAATTTTGCGAAAGTCTTAGCTTGCACGCTGGATTTGTGGCTGGCCACCTACCGCTGTTGACCTTGATGACCGAGATGTATTTAGGCCATTTCCAACCTAATCTTAAAATAATTTTCTAATTTTATCTTTCTCTTTTTAGTCAATGGAACTAAATAATTACCTGTATTTAACTAAATAACAAACTTGGATGACCTATGGACCATTTGGAAATGAAGAAAATTTCAGTTGTTGAGAAAGAGAGTAAGAGACCAGCTACATGTAGCTTTTTGCTGGAAGATATGGAAGAAAAAAAAATGCAAACATTTTTACTAAAAGAAGCTCCTCCGTATTCCACTCTACTTTACACGCATTGCAGAATTAGAAGCACCCATGTTCAGCAAAGAAGATAAATAGTCTCTTACCAAAAAAAAAAAAAAAAAAAGAGAAGATAAATAGTCACAGGGCATTATGGAATAATGACTACTCTTGTTCATCATTTTTCTAGCTGAATCCTTTGTATCTTCTTTTTCTTCTTTCTCACTTGTACATGATTCCTTTCGTTAATAAATAGGGGGAAGCTCCTTCTTCCTCCACTCCCTTTTAATTGGAAAAAAAGAAAAGAAAAGATTATTGTGATATTAGCTAATCTTAATCTCAACTAACATTAATTTTCTTTAATTCCTTCAGAAGTTCCTCCACTTCTCAAACCAGCAGCACCCTTTCCATCAAATAAATTTAGTTTGTAGGTCTCTACAAACTTGTAATCACCTAATGCATGCTTTGGGGGGCCATCTATTGGATTACAATGCCATGAAAATTTTTGAGCTAAAGAGAATGGTAGATGAACGGCCGCCCATAATTTAACTTTGTGTCATGGGTGCATATCCGGTGACTAGACACAAACGTAGGTAGATCTCTCTCTCAAATGCACGGACTTATTTAGTTTACTAAATTAATGTAGTCTAGAATTTTAGGTAGTCTTTCTCCTGATAGGTGTTGGCAAGGTAATGACAATATTGAGTTACGTGTTTAATTGTCTGCATATATTTGTGTGAGCATATATTTGAATGTTAAAAGAGTATATATTATTCTTCTATTAGAAAATGACAATTGCAAATGTTCTCTCTCTTTCCTCCTAAAGTGAAAAGAAGTATATTCTACTGTTGATAAAACACAACCAACGGTTCAATAATGTTCAATACATGCATTTATGGAACCTTAGATGCATGAGAAAGAAACCAGATTTTTAGTTAAGACTGGACCCCTTTAAGTGGAAGCAAATGCATGATTATATGAGCACCTATTTTTTAAAAACATATTATAGATTTTGATCTCCTAGAGCTCAAAAACTAACTATAAACAGGATACCGACATGAAGACAATTTATAACCATTCATACATTTCCTCACAAGCATCACACATATCATATTTGGGCAAACTATAGAGGAAGCAATTGCTTGATAGTCTAAGCTATTCAATTAATTTGGTACATATAACGAAAATAATTTTTGATTGAAATAGAACTTGGATGGCTTGACGTGAATTTTCAAGAAAGATGATAAAACTAATAGGCCCTTTATGCTACATATAGAAGGAAAAAGAGAAACATATTAATCCTTTTTTTCGATTGCGTGTGGCTTAATTGAGCTTATGCTACGAGCTTCTTTTGCAATATCTAATTATCTTTGAATTTATAATTGTCCTTCACGGTGTTAGTTGTGCACCAATAAGTTGCAGTGTAACGTTACATACGATCAAAATTCTTATATTATGGATGGGCTTTTGATAAAAACTTGATTCCACTTCATAACGGACCTTAAATGCACTCTTCGTGACACAAGCTGGCAACAGATTTTTCAACCTTGCTCTTATTTATAAATTTTCAATTTTGAAAAATGACTATGAGAACTCTGCAAGCTGGCCTGCTAAATTAATAAAGAGCAAGCCATCAATGATAGTAACATAATTTTACATGTTCCTAATAATGCATGTTCCACAAAAAAGGCTACCATCCGTGAGAACAATCATTCAAGTGCCAAGCAAATGGTCCTTCTACCTTAGTGCTGCTTAATTAAATATCATTTCTTCTTTTCCACCTAATTTCCAGTACTTTAATCCCTTTCAACTTCATATAATTGAAAATTTCTGCAAGTTTTCATATGTATATTCAAATATAGCATCTCTTCATTCTCTATTAAGTCTTCAAACTCATGTCTCTCATGCTTAAAACGCAAAATTAGGATCTAGACATCTTTTCTTAATTTTATTAATTCCATCCCATAATTTCTTACATGAAGATTGGCTGCACACCCTTAACGTGTATTTTCCACCTAAGTAGGAATATTGGAGTTGAAGAAAATCAAATTGTTGGGAGAGGCAATTGTTTGCACCAAGATTTTCGATACAATAAAGTCCGTTCAAAATTAGAGTTCTTGAAGGGAAATTTTTTTTTTTCTACAAATATTTATTAAAAAAAAAAAATGCTTAAGAAAACCAACATGCTGTTACCTGCTTCTTTTTCTTCCCTTCTCCGCTTTCTGCGTGACAATTCTCACATGCAGCATCACAGAAACGGTAAGCCCAAAATTGGAGCAGGCCGTACAACCGTCGCTGGCAAACTCAGGTCAGGTTGTTGCCACCCTCCTCCCCTTGGCAGTTTACGTGGCCGCCGGATGTCGATGTCTAGGCACGTAGTCTGCATCAGTGCTATCACCGATGTTCCAGAACATTCTCTCAGATAATCAAATTTTTGGAAACCATCGAGAAGGTTTCCCAAACTTGCCCGTGAAACGCGTGTCCCCGGCTCTCGCCTCTCGGATGCTCCTTTTTATCGTTTTTTTGTCCGAACGGGGACGCGGTTTGACCGGTCCGACGTGGCGTGCGGCGTCCTTGACCGCAGGTTTGGCCCGGGTTAGGTTCGCTTCCACCGTAGCTCCCGTTGCGACTTGCGAGGTAGCTTTGACCACGATCGGGCAGCGGGCAGCCCCCCTCGGGCAGCTATTCATGCCCTCAGTGACCACCTCACCCACCTCACCTCAAAATCAAAAAAATAAAAAGAAATAAATAAAAAAAGCCACCAAAAAGATATCCAGCGATTTTTCTCAGCGAGAAAGAAAGAGAAGAAAGGAAGGTAAAAAAAATCCGTATTTGAGCAAAAAGGGGAGAAGAAAGGGGGCGAGGACAGCGGCAAAAGCCGCTCGAATCCTCCGCTGATCGCCTTCTAATCGCCGTACCGCTGCCCTCCGCCGCACTGGGGCTCGGATTCCGATCCGGATGGTGGTCTTCTCGGGGGGAATGGTCGGGGTTTCGAGGTTTTCCTGAGGTTTTTCTGTGGGATTAGGGCTCGTCGGGCTTGCCTTCCTGCGGAAATTCGTATGGATCTGGGGGGACTGAGGGAGTAGCAGCGAGATTTGGCTGGAAGAATGGCGGTCCTGGAGCGGGATGTCATGGTGCCATGGTTTCTGTGGTTGATTCTGGTCTTCCACCCCCTGGCTAGGGTTCTTGCTAACTCGGAAGGTATGCTGAGGTCTATCTCTTATCGACTCCGTCTCTTGTCGCCTCTTCTTGGTTTTTTGAAATAAATGCTGGGGCAGCTGAAGATCTGAGAGCTTCGTTTGATTCTGAGGTTCTATTTTAGTTGTTTGGTTTGGTTGCGTGGTTTTTGGTGATAAAGATGAAGTGATCTGAGACCGGGACTAGATAAAGTGGTTGTTTCTTAGTTCATTGCAAGTTCTCTCTTTGGTGTGATTTCTCTTTGGTATACCTTTTCCTTTTAGCTGGTAAGCTAGGTTGTACGATAGCGAGATGTTTAGTGCTTCAATTAGTAGCATGCGCTTCGAAGTCATGACCCTGCTGGGCGTAAACAAGTCGTCTGAACGGGGAAGGGCTGCTACTAGCTTAATCACTGGGAGGCTTTCTTGCTCATTGTTGGATCTTTAGATTTGAGAATACCTGTTGCTTATAGTGTTTTATAGCATCTGTTATGTTTTGAACTAGTGGATTTAGTTTGAATAGGTAAAGCGACTGCTATGATGTCATGAATTTTCTAATAGTTAACAGTGGTAGTAATCACGTCAATCTCCTTAGAAATCACTTTGTATAGAACGATTCTGGAATTTGGTGTGTATATTAGTCACCCAATCAGATTTTGGTAGCATTCATGGCTCCAGTATACTGATGACCTCTATTTGTTACCTTGAATGAGATGCAAGCTCAACACTGGAATATACTTCTGTTGGTACCGAGCTCATACCAGTAAACTCTTAGCTTGAAGCACAATCTATTTTTGGTATAAGATGTGGACCTTCCTTTTCTATCGGATGATGTCGTTGTTCATTTAGTTATGGTGGGGAAATGGGAGCGCAGGATTTTGTCTACCATAATCGGACTCCAATGTCTGATTCCTGTACTGTTGCTAGCATGATAAGAAGCATCAGCATGTAGGATATTAGGTCCAAGGTTTAGTTTGTTTCTGTGGAAGGGTGGGATTGTTTGCACCACATCTCCACTTTTACCGAAGTCAGTGAACTTTTCATACTCAGATGCATTTTCTTTCTTTCATTACCCTAGTAGAGATCCAGTGACCATCTTCCTCTTTTCCTTTTCTGGCCAACTGGCAACGAGTGGTTTGAAGAGACCATGCCATCATTAGTACACGCTTATTGTTGTAAGCTTGAGTGGTATGTTTAAAACCAATAGAATCACATAGGTATCTAGAGATAATAATATGGCTGTTAGCAGACCCATACGTGATCGTTAAATTTACAGTAACAGTACCATGGTAGTAAAGTTAGATATGATTAGGGGGTGCAGGAGAAAGTGGTTTGATGTGAAAATAATGATATAGATGCATCATTTGATTAGATCAGCTTCATTTAAATTATCAATAAAACATGATGGGAAGCTGCAGGATGAGGCCCACATGGCTTAGCCTTTAAAGATCTTGTGATGCAGTTTCTGAAGTAGATAGCATATTTGTGGACCTTGAATAAACATGTAACTTGAGCTCTAAAGTAGTAGACTGAAAATTAATCGAAAATGGTAAGAACAGGACCAGAGAGAATGGAGAAATGAGTAGAAGAGAAAAATTTAGACTGAACAAGGATGCAAAAGACTGAACTATAAGTAATAACCACAAGGATGGAGCCTTTTCCCGACTATTCTGGGTCTATTTTATGAGTCCTGCGAAGAAGGTGAAATGTTCTGTATTTTGACACTACTCTTAGGAATAGTTATTTGTCTGACTCTTGCATAAAGAAAAGAAATTCACTTTCCAATAAGCACTCCGTACTTCAACTAGCTGATTATCCATCCTGCTATATCTTTAGGAAGCAACAAAATTTGATACCGTAGTTGCAGTATAATCTTGCATCAATCACTTCCACGACTTATCATTGAGCCTAAATTCTACTAAAGGTTGCTTTCCAACCCAGGTTCAGTAATTACAGATTCACATAAATTATAATAGCATGACCAAACTGATTAAAGTCGTTCTTCCCACAGCCAAAGGGTAATGATGCCCCAGCCATCTATTCGAATCATGTGATGTTTTTGTTGGTGATACACTCTAGATAATTACATAGTCATCTTAGTGCTTCTATATGTGTTGTAACTTATAACTATCAGAAAACACGACTTTGATGAGAGGAAATTGTTGGGAACTACTACAAAGATATTTGAGAAAAGATCTTGGTAAGGCTTTAGAGAATGATATGCATTTAACCTTGAGATGAGATAATGGGTCTAGAGCAAGAATTAAGATTCAAGATTGTTGGTCCCCAACTAGCCGTACTATACAGTCATAGTGGCACAATATTGTACCAGCCAGTAACCAGTAAAGGGGCTATGGTACTTCTTGATTTTAGTGAACTAAGCTTGGTTTACCCCATATTGTACTGTATGCAGGCATACAATGTTGTATTGTGCCATATTGGTCCTGTACGACTTGATACTTTCTTTTGCTAAGTTGTACAGAGGTGTACTGACCCTGTATCTTCCTTCATTGCATGTTGTACCATATCAGTTTGTGTCCTATACAGGTTCACACCTCAATTTTAAAATCCTTGGTGTAGAGATAACAAAACATGGCATCTTTTTAGGTCTTGTGGAATGGTTATCGAAAATGCAGTAACATATGCATGTGCAGTACTGCTCTGCCCTTGTATGCAACTGTACCATAGCTTGATATCAAGGAAAATTGTGAGATACTTGATTGTAATGCAAGAAGGTAGTGAGCTTAAGGAGAAGCTTTGGTCAATGCAAGGAGCTGCCAGTGGCAAACTCAGCAGCATTACTGCTATGCCATCGCTGTTAAATACATACCTTTAGGCTTTACACACACCATTTTAATTGATAGCTGTGAGCCATTCTTGTTAAGCTAAATGTCCTGAATATGTTTTAGTTTTCATTTCAAATATGTTGCCATCCATTTCTTTATTCATGATCCATGAGGTCATTATCCATATCAGTTATCTTCTGTAACTTAGTATCCCAAATAAGTTGGCACTTTTCCCAAAAAAAGAAAATATATTCAAGTTTCCTGCTATTTACCTTTCTTGGAACAATTTTTTATATAATTTTTCTACAGTATGTTACATTTTTCATCAATTCATCATGGTGACACATTCCTATACCAACAGGTGATGCATTGCACAGTTTGAGGACCAACCTAATTGATCCAAGTAATGTGCTGCAGAGCTGGGATCCGACTCTGGTCAATCCATGCACATGGTTCCATGTTACTTGTAATAATGACAATAGTGTCATTAGAGTGTACGTGGATGTATCTCTCTGCATATAATTAATACCGTTGACAGAAGATCATCATTGCTCAGTGTGTTTATATGAAAATTACCATTTTTTTTTCCAGTGATCTTGGAAATGCACAGTTATCTGGTACATTGGTCCCTCAGCTTGGTCTTCTGAAAAACTTGCAATATTTGTAAGTATTGTTGAATAGATTATGGATCATCTTAATTTCTTGGTTGTAGATTATCGTTTGAAGAAAGAGGTTTGCAAAGTTGATATGCCATCAATTTTCTTAAATATAATTTTTTAATAATTTATTTACAATAATCTGCAAAAAAATGCTCGAATCCAACCTTTCCTTTCCGACCTTTTCTTATGGTGAGTAATCATTGAAAAATACTGAATGAGAACAATGATGGATCCGAGAGATGGGTTCTAAATTAAGTTCTTGCATGTCACAACATTCAAATTTCTATTTCTGACCTCATTCATTGCCAGCTGAATTGCCACTTCAAAATGGACATTTCTAAACCAGTAATGCATTAGCTAGATATATTTCTTGTTGTATTTTAGCTAATTTCTATGTCCTACACAAGCAAAATGTATTATGCAACCTTTTTTTGGCTGTGAGTAGTATAAACAAATGTCAAATGGATACCTTATCTTACAATTGTAGAGCTCTAGTGTACCTAAATGTACTCCATGATTTAAAGAAGTCTGCTAGTAACAACTTTGCTGTGAAAGATCTATAATTTTATTACCCCTAAATTAAAACAGTCATTCCTTGAGCATTAATGAATTACCTAGCATGTAAATCATAATAACACATGTATAAATAAATACATCATAACCTTAATTATCACATGTTATCCCACTAAGAGGGGTTGGCATTTTATGAAGGATGTCAAAGGTGCAGATCAAGGTGCCAAGGCCTTCAGAAACCTAGGCACAACACACGAAGGGAGGTGTATGAATTCATGCTTCCCCAACAAGAAAGAAGGGATTTTGAGTCCCTTATTTCCCCCAGCAATAAGAAGAACAGGGATGGTGAATCTCCTATTTTATCCAGCAAGAAGAAAAAGAAAAATAGGCATTGTGAGTCTTCACCCAAAAAACAACTAAGATGAAGAAGAATAATAGGGAGCGGGCGGTCATTCATGTTTCACCCATCTATAGGAAGTCTTTACTTTTTGTTTCCCTTTTTCTCTCTTAATGCCCGAGCATTGCTTGATCGAAGGCTTAGGACTTTGGGTTATGGTAGGATCAGCACCCTCTCCTGAGGTGCATCTGGGCCTCATTTAAAAGCGAACATGTTAGGTGCCATTTGGATGCCTTACTGGAGGGACATTGCCTAGTGGGGAGGCAATGTGTTGAGGTTGCCTTGTTGAACCATGTGCCTGAAGCACTCCTGAGGAGACTTCCCATGGGAAATCTCATTTGCCAATCATTTCTATCAACAACTACCTTTGATGTTGCTGCAAGTATTTCCAAATCCTTTTTCACTTCCATCCATTAGCTTTGGGCCTTCTCCTCCTCTTCCTACATCCTTCAATAAAGAGTCAGGCACCTTTCCTTACTGAAGCCTCTTAAACATTGTTGAAAGATCTTTTAATCCACAATTTGGGTTGAGCAATTGGTCTAGATTGGATCACTGGATCAGGATCAGTATGGGTCATAAGATCGAGGTTTAGATCTCCAGATGTAGGAAATGTTTTTACAAATTAAAGCTATTGCATGTCCATCTTTTAAGAACAGTTAATTTGGTTGACTTTTATAATGACTCTATTTTGGTCCCAAAATATCAGATAGCAATCTCCTTTAAATTTTTCACTTTTAAGGGTAAAGAACAAATAGGTTTGTTGTTTAAAAGCTATGACTTAGAATTATCTCCTCTAATTCTGCAAATTTTGATTGATACACTTACCTCGAAGGAGAATGTAGGTTTATAAGCCTGTGTCTATGTACACTTTTTTTGGGTCAAATAACTCAAACTGAGATATTCCATTGACATAGATGGAGAAATAAAACTATATTGATTCACTAACCATAGTGTTTGGTTCTTGTACATGATATTATGAGCTTATAGTTGTTGAAAAGTGAATTTGTGGTGTCCTTGTATGGTGGCATCTTGTTGTTCATTCAAATTGCAATTTAATTATGCTTCTTAGCTTTACGATGTTTCAACCTATTCTTTATGCTTAAAAGAAAGTGGAAAGAATCTTACTGTTTGTAATATGATTCACAATCCTATTCCATTCAACCTTCTCTATGATTTACGTTATGATCCTGATATTAAGAACACTACTAAGATTTTTGTTTATGTACCCTCACCATGTCAGTCAGTGATAGGATTCCGTATTATGATGCAATGTGAGATGCCAAGAGCCTGTTGCTGGAATTAAGGAGTTGAAGATTCACACACGAAAGGAAGAAGAGAGGAATATGTGGATCCCACCATAACATAAAAGGAGATTGCTCCAACATTCATATTAGAGTCACAGTGTCTGTCTACAACCATTCTCTTGGTAGTTTTTATATATCTCCAAAAAAAATTAAACCCCATGGCGGCAGGACTTGTAGTCTAGACCATTAATATGCCTTCTAGATTTTTTTTTTTTTTTTTTTTTTTTTTTTTGGTAATGAAAACTTATTAACTATATGCTCACAAGGGAAATATCCCAAAACCGTTCTTTTTTTTTTTTTGGGTCAAAGTTCTAACCAATGTTTGGCCATGAAATGTTGAGATTTTGGTTTAGGATTGAGCACGCAGAAAGATCTTTCTATTACATTGAGATTTTTATGGAGAGGTTGCTGCTGCATTTAAAACACATTTGTCTCTGACTCATTTTGATGGACCATTGATTTCATCCTACATTAGATGCCTTCTGAATATATTTTGTTCTAAATTTCAGCCAGTTCCTCTAGTGTAAGTATGGTCAGAGAACTCCTTCACTTGGCGACTGTTCTTACATGGAAATCTTAGGAGTTACACTCAAATTATACTTGCTATTTTCCTGTCTTATTGGTGCATATATAGAACTATATCCTTTGCAAAGGATAACCATGGTCTTTCTAGAAAAAATTGTGCAACACTCATGGGAATAAAGTACCACCAAAACCAAGGTCTTTGCAGAAGAATTTCTGTAATTTTCATGGGGACAGCCTCATCTTTCACTTGCTCTGTTTCTTCCTCCATGGCAATAGAAGCAGGCTTTGGTGCCTAACAATAATCCACATATAATAGTTTAACCAAGGTAGTTAAAGTGAAGCTATATCTTCAGGTTAAATATTGCTTCGCTTTAGGTGGAACAATGTTCTCATTGTTTATATGCTAGAATGATACTGCAAACTTGATTTTGCAGGTTAACCTCATTCTAGAGATATTGATTTGCTTTTGAAATCTCTCTGAGGAAGGTTATAACACCTAGGGGCCCAGGTGAATTATCTGCTGAATACACCATTTATGGTGTGGTGTGGCAATAGGTTAGTGGGGGATTTAGTGCAGCAGAGATAATTCTCTAAGGAAACTTTGGACCATAGAGTCCCTAAAAAAATTGCATGCTGAAAATGACCTCTTAAAAGGAGCTCAGTGTGTTCATTTTTGGGGATTATACGATCTGCAAGGTCGCCAATTCTGTTAATTTTCTCAGTCATGGTTGGTGCTCTTTTAAAAATCCGGTTCCTTTCTTTTATTTTTTGTGAGGGGGCAGTGGGGGGGTGTGTTATCCCTGGATAACTGATCTGGGCATCCAAAAGGGCCCCTGTTCTTTCTTTCTAAATCATGTTTTAGGCTTTTCAGTCAGATTTCATTTCTATTCCCCATCAAAACTCCAGGTGTCTCAAGTACTATTGAAAAAGAAAGTCAAACAGCTTTAACATCAAAAGATGTAGATTTAGGTGTAATAGGATTTATCTCCTCTCAATTTGATTTAGGATTTGGCTGTTGTTTCTCCTCTAAATATTTATTTTCTGGATTATTAACCATGGAGGGCAAAAGCTGAAACAAATTAGCTTGACCTACCTAAATGCTTTATCTGGATGAATGAGTTTAAATTTGTTAAATGGCTTCATTTCAGTAGTAGGAGATGGTATTGAATGAACTGATTCTTTGGAAAGATGCCTCGCTAGTATTGTAATATTCTTTTATGATCCACTAATAATGCTTTGAGCTTCGTCCTAGCAAGATCTGTCTGCTTGAAAAATCCATTGCCAATTATTATCATTTGCTATGAAATCTTTATCAAACCAAAACTTGAAATCAAGCATATTAGTACTCTATTTATTGATGCAACTTTTTCCTTTGTATTTATTACTTTGTGTAGATGAAATACCATCATAAACTTATGCCAAGTTGATTCATGCTTTCTAATTAAGATGCATGCCGCTTCCTAAGCATTGATAATTATAGTGAAACTTCCTAATACTTTTGATTCTGATTCTGTGATATAACTTTTCACAACAGGGAACTTTACAGTAACAATATAAGTGGCACGATTCCTAGTGACCTTGGAAATTTGACAAATTTGGTGAGCTTGGATCTGTACTTAAACAGTTTCACTGGTGGAATTCCTGACACACTGGGAAAGCTAACAAAACTGCGTTTCCTGTATGAACACTCCTTTACTTTATATATCTGGATTCAATTCTCCTTGTGCTTAATGCTGGCTTTAAGTGTTTAGCTTATGACATGCTGATCGGATGGCAATAATATCTTGCTGCCGACAATTTCATTTGGCTTATATTTTGATATTTAAGTATTGTTGTCAAAGCATGACCTGTTTCCTACTTGTGCTGCATGTAGACTTTCTTTCTAGTTTTGATAATTGGGAGATATGGTGTGTCAAGCCAATTGACAAGGATCGTAATAGCACTGTTTGCTGTTTTTTGAGGCCCTACATTCTATATTATTCTTTTTTGAAGCAAATAAGTTCAATATAAATTGACATTGAATTTTCATCGTGGAATTGCTAGGTATTACACTGGAAATTCATCCTAAGGTTTCTTTGTCGTTCCAATATTATATACCGCATGGTATGCGGTTGTTATTTCTTGGTCTGCATTAGTTGCTGCATTTTCAGAGCTATGTATGGTTCATGGAGTGTTTTTATGTGCTTGATTGCATATTGATTTTGAAAACATTAACCATTTCCTTTATTTGGCAGTAAATTGCTTGATTGAACCAGGCAAAGTGATCTCTAGAAAGTTAAATTCTTTCATCAGCCCACCCTTTCCTTTATTCTTGCCACTTTTATACTTTAAAAATGATATACATTATTCAGGTCTCAACTTGTATGGGGAACAGGGACATCAATATGCTTTAAAAAAAGCCCTTGCCATTTGGGTGCAAAGTAGCTGTTCATGTTGCATTTTTCATGCCCCCAATGTTAAACCAACTTGTTCATGGAACTAAGCACATTGTTCAAAATCTACGAGATCCGCAGGTGGATCGTAGATGGACTAACAGAATGACTAGATACAGAACAGGAAAACAGAAATCAAATATGCGATGATCCTGAACTTTTTTCTTGGTGTGAAACATGCTGCTGATGGTTGTAGAAATTGAAGAATGTTTAGTGGCTGGAGTAATAATTTAAAACATGAGCAATATGTTGGAGCCATCTCACGCATTGCATGCTGAACTTATCAATGCAAATCTTGATTTTTTATTTGGTATTTTCAGAAGGATTCTCAATGGAATCATGAATGCCCATGGGTACATGTGTGCGCGTGTGTGTGCACACATGGATGTATGTTTGTTTCTGCACATACTTGTGTGTGCAGGTGTGTGCATGCATGGTGCGTGCATACATGCATGTGTTGAGAGTTCTTCTCTGTGATAGTTGTTGTATGTAAGACTACATTTGTCAATACTGATATAATTGATATAAAGAAGAAATATAATAAAGTTTGAAAAATATGTTAGGTTCCTTAATCTGCCAACCGGCCTAGGTTTCACAGCAGGCCTGCATCATACAGGTGCAAGCGAAAATTGATAGAGAACTTTTGCATCTAGAACCAGGTCTATGATCTCCTTAAATTTTGACTTGACTTTGAAGTTTGATCTATAAACTGAATCTGTATATGTGATAAGGCTTGATGTTTATTATTATTGAAATTTACCAAAGATAAGAAGCGATCAGACAGGCAGTTTCCTTTCAGTTGTTTTTTATTTTTAGAATGTATATTTTTTCATAATTTAACTTTTTCTGATGTCTTGAAATTTCTGTCGAAGGATAGCCGGCTTAACAACAATAGCCTGTCGGGTTCAATTCCTCAATCTTTAACCAATATTACTGCACTCCAAGTTTTGTAAGTCCCTGCTCCAAATGCAGTTGTCTAGCCTGTCTTATTTAATCTCTCCTAACCACTCTTTCTGCATTGAATGACTATATAATGTCTATAAACATGCAGGGATTTGTCAAACAACAACTTATCAGGAGAAGTTCCATCAACTGGATCCTTTTCGCTATTCACTCCCATCAGGTTTTTGGCTGATAAGTTTATAAACAATTGGGTGTTTATTGCTCTGTTTGAGGGTACTAGTTCTGACTTTCCGCACTCAAATCTGCAGTTTTGCTAACAATCCTCAATTATGTGGTCCGGGAACAACAAAGGCTTGTCCTGGTGCTCCTCCATTATCTCCACCACCTCCATTTATTTCTCCAGCACCACCCTCGTCTCAAGGTGATTAGCTCTCACAAGTTCTGCTTAGTGGAACTTAGTAACCAGTGGTGCTTGTGACTTTGTCACTATGGTTATGCAAGGTGCATTTTTGGTTTTTTTTAATTTACTTTAACTGATAAAGTTGCTGATAGAAATCTTCTACTTCCATTTGTAAGATCAGTTCTCTCCTTTGACCTTAAAAAGGTCTTTGTACTCTTTTCTCTTTATAAATATTTGCTTTCTGAAATTGCCAAAAGAAAATTTCTCATGTATGGCACACTGTTAGCAAGGACTGGGATGTGGAAGCACTGTCCTCCTGGTCCTGTACCTATGCTTACTGATTTGAAAGGTGGAATTTGGATGTTTGGATTTGGGTGCAGTAATAACAATTTAGAAATTTTATTTTCCCCAGAGATTTAACTGCTGCTGGCTTACACATTTTTCTAGCTGGTAACCTTTGGTGAGATACAAGTTAGGAACACCCTTTTGAGTTGCATAAGCATGCAATGCTTGGCATGATATGGGATTGGTTATATGGTGAAAAACCTGTTACCTGAATCTTATTCCTGTTTTATGTCATCATACAGGAAGTAGTGCCTCTAGCACTGGAGCAATTGCTGGTGGAGTTGCTGCAGGTGCTGCTCTGCTATTTGCTGCACCTGCTATTGGATTTGCATGGTGGCGTCGTCGTAAGCCGCAAGAACATTTCTTTGATGTGCCTGGTCGGTATTTAATCATTAATCTGTATTGGTTGGTTTATGAGGATGTGATTTGCAATGTTCCAAGGTTTTTGACACAGCTGAAGAGGATCCAGAAGTTCATTTGGGCCAGCTTAAAAGGTTTTCTCTGCGAGAACTGCAAGTTGCTACGGATAATTTTAGCACCAAGAACATTTTGGGCAGAGGTGGTTTTGGCAAGGTCTATAAAGGACGTCTTGCAGATGGTTCATTAGTGGCAGTCAAGAGGCTAAAAGAAGAGCGCACACCAGGAGGCGAGCTTCAATTTCAGACAGAAGTTGAGATGATTAGCATGGCTGTGCATCGAAATTTGCTTCGACTTCGTGGGTTTTGCATGACACCCACCGAACGATTGCTTGTATATCCCTATATGGCTAATGGAAGTGTGGCATCATGCTTAAGAGGTACGCACCATTCTTTTATTATCTGATTCAACATAATGCATTTTCCTGATATCAGTATAGCTAATATTATTTTTAAGAAAATTAAGTGATTGTGGCTATTTCACTTAATGTTTTGAAAATAGTCTGAGACAGTATTGTTGTGCTTATGTTAAAAGATCTCTATTTCAAAAAAAAAAAGAAAAAAGAAAAAGGAAAAGATTTGATTGTTAAGAATGCTGTAAAGAGTCTCCTACTTCTTGTAGAGCGGCCACCATCGGAACCTCCACTTGATTGGACAACTCGGCGAAGGATTGCATTGGGATCTGCAAGGGGGCTGTCGTATTTGCATGATCATTGTGATCCAAAAATTATTCATCGTGATGTCAAAGCTGCAAATATTTTATTGGATGAAGAGTTTGAGGCAGTTGTTGGAGACTTTGGCTTGGCCAAACTCATGGACTACAAGGATACCCATGTAACAACTGCTGTTCGTGGAACAATTGGACATATTGCTCCAGAATACCTGTCTACCGGAAAGTCCTCAGAGAAGACTGATGTTTTTGGATATGGAATCATGCTTTTGGAACTTATTACAGGCCAGAGGGCATTCGACCTTGCCAGGCTTGCAAATGATGATGATGTCATGTTGCTGGACTGGGTAAGCGTAATTCTCCGTTTTGCTTGATATTTTTTTGCATCTAATTTACATTAAAATATTAAGGGAAAGGCCGTCATGTTTTTTTTCTTTTTCTGGCAAGTCTTTCAGAAGACAAGATTCAGAATCTTAGATGTTTTTCTTTTTTTCTACTTTTAAATTCTATCATTCAGGGCTCGGGTATGAACTTTGTCCTATATGTGTTCCTAGCTTGTTGGCCAATATATGGTCTTTGGGAAATTGAGATTGTCATTAAGGTTGAAGACCAAGGTTGAAATGATAATACTAGGCCACAGTTTGGAACCTTTAATAAGAAATATACATGAAATTCAACATCCATCTAATGGCCTTCGTCATGTTCAAGCAAGTGTATATTATTGGTACTTATTCTAAGGGTAATATTCCTGCTTATCTGTTGCCAATGAAGCTGTATAAACTGAATCCATAAACTAGAACTCTGGAATTTAATGGCAATTTTATGCATAAATTGTGAAGTAGAGGGATAAGATAGACCTGTCACTTAGTTGATGTCTTTCTATAAAAACCTCTCATATTACCATGGTAAGGCATCAAAACGGACAGAACTTAGTGGAAAGATCTCCCTTACCTGATATTTGTGCTGCTCTCAGGTAAAAGGACTGCTGAAAGAGAAAAAGCTGGACATGTTGGTCGACCCGGATCTCCAGGATGACTATGTGGAGGCTGAGGTGGAGTCGCTTATCCAAGTAGCTCTGCTATGTACCCAGGGCTCCCCAATGGAGCGGCCCAAGATGTCAGAGGTGGTGAGGATGCTCGAAGGTGATGGCCTTGCTGAGAGATGGGAGGAATGGCAGAAGGTTGAAGTTGTACGTTTAGATGTAGAGATGGCTCCACCCAACGGCAACAATGAATGGATCATAGACTCTACTGACAACCTTCATGCAGTCGAATTATCTGGCCCCAGATGACCTCATAATGATGATGAGAAGAGGAAATTATTCATGGCCTCTTCTATTTATCCACTTACTGCCTTCTGTAAGCCCATCCTTTATCCATGTAAAATTACATTTGTGCATATGAATCTGTGGGGCCATTGTATTATCTCCGGTAATTTGTTGATGTGTAATTTTTTTCTTTCTTTTTTTTTTTTCAATGACGACATACGGCAACTACCTTCTTGAGGAGGCTAATTTTCTTTCTGCAAGGACAAAGGAGGTATCATATTTTGATGATGTTTGTAGTAACATAATCTTTTCTTGGCCATGCTACGGTCAGGACTCGAGTTTATTTAAAACTTGGTTTAGTGGTTTAAGACGAGGACAAACTGTAGTCCCCCTCCCCGGCTTTTGATTGGGGGAGTGGGACTGTCAACCTTTTTGTGACCATTTTTTTCAAGATTTGTTTAGAACATGCCGTGGTTGTGGATTATACAGGTCCTTTTTATTTTATTCCAAGATTTGTTTAGAACATGCCATGGTTGTAAATTATATAGGTCCAATCCCTATGAGAGACATGTCCTCATGTATCCAAGGTACTGGGGCGACAGATTTCTTGTGAGCTAAAGATAAAGGTGTGTTTAAATGTTACTTTTTTAATCCAGTGGAAAACTACTGGTTATACAAATTGTACTGAGTTATTACGTCCGGCTCTTAGTGAAATAAATACAGGTCGAAGGCAATTCCTTTTTACGAGCAAAACTTGATCTTTCTGGCAAGCTATTTCTCCGACAAAAACACGTACATCCAATGGAGGATTCAAATGGTGAACGAATCAATCAAAGAGGTAACGAGATGATGGAGTAACAGAGATGTTTGATGTAGGCAATTGACATTAATGACAGAGATGAGTTAAATGATTAGATCTTTCCAATTAGATTTTTCTAATTTTAGAATTTTTTTTGCATGTAAACTTTTTTTGAGAAAAAGGTAGGCGTAAGAGTTTTCTAATATCGGAATTTTTTTGCATGTAAAGTTCTTTGAAAAATGTAAGAGTGTGGTTGTCAAATTAAATGGCGGGGACTTCTGAAAGCAATTGGATGCTACGATGTTTCCTTGCGGGGTTGGTTTAGTGGTGAAAGAATAAGTGCCATATTCATCTCTCATGTGGCCAGGAGATAGAATCTATGTATAATTCAAAAAACATGATAAGAACGTGACGGTAGTTATCTTGGAGGCCAGGAGATTGGTTTTATTTGGGATATTTATTCATGAAACTGGGATAATATTTTATTAAAACTAAAATTTTTATGCTTACCAAAAACGGAGTCTTTTTTAGAAATTAATTAGATATAGCAATGCACGAGAAAGTCAGATTGGAGGGGGCCGGGTAGTGCGGTGAAGAGAATTAGGTTGCCGTGAGATACGTTACGTAAAGGGGGATATGGTTGGGATTAAATTAATTTATTTAGCTCTCAAAGATATCCAACCTCTTATTAGTCTACAACAATTGCAGGCATTTATCAATAGACTGGATTTGGAAATTGAATGTTCCCTTAGAGTTCAATTTTTTTTTATGACAGAGAATTTCTGCAAAATAGAGGAATCCTAGATGCAGCCCAGCGTCATTGTCATTGTGATGTGCGTGCCGATAATCTAGAGGATGTTAACCATATTCTTTTTCAATGTCCCGTGGCTGTGGGTTGCTGGCAGCTTCTTAATCAAAATATTCAAACTTTTATGCCTATTTCTTTGCTTGGATTGGTTGACATGCTATCAACTTCTGGGGTAGAAAAAAGCACCAAATCACCAATTGTAATAGTGGCCTGGCAATTATGGACTGCTCGCAATGAAAGAATCTTTCAGAATATCTACTTATCTCCCACCAGCATTCTTCGACGAGCTCATTTATATATCCTTCCTGGTGACATGGTAGCTAGCAGCACAACCTTCGGATATCAGTTAAGGCGTTGGGGTAGTCACTTGCCATCCTCCAACGATAATAGTCTCACTTATTCTTATTGGCTCCCTCCTCCCTTAGGCACGCTGAAGGTCAATTTCGATGCTACAGTAAAGGAAGGAAAAGTTGTGGTGGGGTTTGTTATCCGAGATGCTCAAGGTTCTCTAATTTGTGTTGGAGGAAAACTCTTATCCCCTACTCCGATCCATTATGCCGAACTTATGGCTGCTTGGATGGGTTTAATGATTGCTGTAATTCAATTACAAACTTTACATATTTGGTTAGAAAGAGATGCTTTATCTATTATTTCCTCCATCAACAGGCATCCAGATCCGCCAATTCTACATGATATTTTTAGATGGAAGACTAACTGCATCAGTTTTTTAGCTTTATATACTTACCGTAGTAATAATAAAGCTGCAGACTTTGTTGCTAAGTTGGTGCTTCAGGGAACTTCTTCTACAATGAGGATGATTTCTTATACCAGGTTTTGCATTCTATTTTGCATGCTGACAGAGTTGGAGATCCTATTCTCCGAGGGTAGTAGTTACTGTCTGGAGAGTCTCATGTATAGTTTTTACTCGTCCTATTGGAGGCATCAACTGGTAATGGTATTGTTTTCCTTTTTTTTTATCGATGTAGCTGGTATGTACTCTGGTTTAGCTATTTAATGAAAGCTCTGGTTCCTGTTTGTATTAAAAAAAAAAAAAAATCCAACTCATTTACGGACTCCACCAAGAAAAATACCCGTATAGCCCAAATATATCACCCAAGAAAATTACTCAAAAATCTATCCGAAAAAAATTCTGCCGTTTGAAGCTCTCACAGGCAAACTTAAATTCACCAACTCACGTATCTCGGTCCTCCCAGACTTTAAAAAAAAAAAAAAAAAAAAAAATTAAAATCATTTGTATAATTTCACTAGGAAGCAAGTATTGGGAATTCCCACCAAGCAAATGTCAGTCAGTGGCTCTTCTGGATGCTTCCGCACACAAAGGCACAAAAAATTCACATGCCACTGTGGGACCCAATGTTAGGTAGGCCGATCACGGACGCATACCAAAGAATCGCCAAACTTTCTCACTTTCCAGTTTTAGATTTCTTTTTCCTTCTTCAAGCCTTCACCCCACCATTCACGAGACATGGAATTGAAGCAAGAACGTCTCCTTCTCTCTCGATAAGAAGCACGAACCCATCTCAATCAATCAAATCTTTCAAAGAGCGACATGGAAGCAGCAACCAAGAGAGGGTGATAGAATAAGAAAGAAAGCAGAAAGGAGTGATGGAGATCGTGGGGAACAAAAGGGCGTGAGAGGGGGACTCACTCCGGCCGGTGAAAGACCTAGCTTTTCCTGGGTTGCTTTTTCTCTGGTGGATGAGTGCACCCATGTAAGTCTGGGCCGTCTCTTTCTCGATCTCGTGACAGATCCGTCGCGAACAATTTGATGAATTTGATCCTTGTCGTCGTCATCACCATCATGATAGGATTTTTTTTTTCCCCGCTTGGGTCTTGTTTAAAATGATTGTGATTGGTCCGTTAGGCTTTGTTAGCAACAAAACAAATAGGTAGTCTATTTTTAACAACAAATTTAACCAGTGGGTATTGTTCGTAAGTTGGTCTTCATGAGATCGATAACAAAATGGATGTTAGTTGTGGTTCATTATTTTCTTGATCTCAAGTTCTCGTACTGTTTATGACCAGTTCAAATCTAAGGGAACCCAAGTTTTGGAATCAAACTGGAACCAAATAATTTAAATATAAATTGGACCCTGAACCAAACGATTTAAATATAAATCGGACCGGGTCATTTTCATGTTTGATCTGAATGATAAACAAATTGTTCAATTCCTCTTGCAGCTCAAGATGTCACCATCTCAAACATACAACGCCATCATTCTCCATAAACGTTGGTAACCAAAACTTATTGTGGTTTAGGGTAATAGAAAAGCTGCCGCTATATTTTCTTGAATATAATGAACTTTTATTATAATAGCTGTAATTACCTATTAATTAGCTCATAATAGACCATTAAATCATTTCTAGTTGTAATAAATAATGATGCTATATATCATATAAAATAGTTATCATCGTAAACATTGGAAGCTAGCTTTGAGAAACGATAGAAAGAATCATCTGGCCAGTAAATAGTCAGAAATTGTTGGAAAATTACATAATAATTTGTAGGATATTATTAGAATACGGCACTGATACAATGCCCTGGCCCCATCACAAATTGGCGTTACATACCGTGAGAAAAAGCCCCGAATACGAGTTAGACCGGGCCGAATTGGAATCACAGGGTGCTTTCCAACCCCATGCAGCCGGACTTCCCCCGGTTTTTTTTGGCTCTTTTGGGATGGAACCGGGGAAGCGTATCCAAATTTTCCCGTAATAAAGCTTCTGAGTTCTGGGAGTACCAATATCACATGCACAGGCTCCCACAAAAAAGGATGGTCCACCGATAGCTTTCCAGACGGAGGAGGTGGGGGTAAACACCCTCGGCGGTTTGGCATTCCATCGAGACACCATCGCTGACAGAATGCTGCAGTGTATCGGATTAATCCATGCTCGCACCCTTACCATCGTCTTGTCTTCCTGCTAATACCAATATGATTAGCTTTTGCACGGCCAAACCCTCACACCCATCATCCTGTTTAAGAGTAGTCCCACCACAAGTGGGACCCTCATGGGCACAATGGAAGGAGGCCTTTGTGTGGGCCCCATCTCATGAGGAGGGAGAGAGAGAGAGGTAAAATGCCTCTTTTCTCCCTCCTCATGAGCTGGGGGCATTGAAAGGAAGTAGTTGCACAGAAGGGAAGCAACGGAGGACAGAGCTGCAAGTCATAAAAAGAATAGGTCAACCGAGGCTGAGTGCCTTCGCCACATGTTCTCACAGACACATGGGCCAGTGTCTTTATATTTTTGTTCCATGAGTTGAACCCTATGGCTCTTGTTTTACATGCCATGTGGGATGCACATGGATACAGAGAAGAGGCTTTGCAATCCAGACCACTTCTCCATGATTTGGTCAGAGAGTTTTGGGAAAAAGGCAGGAAAGACTTAATACATTCTTCCAACTTGACAATGTATTATTCTCTGGGGCTTGGGCCCCTACCTATGGTAGTTCCAAGGACCAGCACCAACTCACGAGCGCCTTGTCTTTGTTGTGTTCATCTTGGAGACTTGGGCAGACTTCTTATGATATTAAGAATTTAAGATGTGGTATAAGTGTAGATCTTTTAGCTCTTGCAGACCTTTCCACCTTCCTTTTGTTCTAGGTAATAATTGAATTAGTAATTATAACAACTACAGCAACAACAACTATTAGAACAACGAGGACAGCTTATACTATAATATTTTAACTTCCCATGATTACCGAATCTTCATCATCAACATATGAAAATAATAATTTTTGATTAATCCAGCCTAACCATCCATCCAACCAGAAAATTCTCATCTTAGCTTGCACTTCACACGCTAATGAAACATAACTTATCTCATACCAATAAACTAGCGGTGAAATCTTACCTAACAGAATTAAGTTCATTAATATCTCATGGGGGTTTTTTTTAGAGGGACCATCCATTCCGTAACTCTCATCGTGGCATTCCAAGCGCCAACAACACCATAAATACTCTATAGTAGAATGATGAAAACTACCAACCGTAGTTACTTGTAAAATATGTCAATCTCAATCATAATTAATTATAGATAAAGCAACGAAGATGATTATGATGGTGCTATAGTATTTTCATTTTTTAAGGTAAGAAAATCTTAACCATCAACATAAAAAAAATATATATAAGAATTTCTTGATTACTCCATCTTAGCAATCCATCTCACAACAAATTTTCCATCTTAGCTTGCACTTCACACACTAATCAAATATAATCTTTGTTCCCTACCAGTAAACTATTAGTAACAAGATTGAGATCATTAAGGATGCTACCTCCCTTGACCCAACAACACCGTAAATGCTAGCAAATTACCAATCACAACTACTCGTAAATAAACTAAGATGAGAGTACAGAAATTATTATACAACTAGAAAATACGATAAGTTTTCCCATGAGAATAAATTATAGGATGCTTATAAATGGAAGCAAAGGCTGAAAAGGGCACAACCCATCATGTGTGGGTGCGGGAGGGGGGGGGGGCTTTATTCCGTTTTAAGTAATTGTTCTTTACAGACTGTTCTGCGAGTGTCTGTACTCCCACGCCCCCCCCCCCCCCCCCCCCCTCCCCCCCCCCCCCCCCCCCCCCCCCCCCCCCCCCCCCCTCTCTCTCTCTCATTCTTTGCTGTTCTTTGTTGGCACCCTCCATTCTTCTTTCTTCATCTCTCTCTCTCTCTCTCTCTCTGTAGCTGGTCCACTTCCAACCTCCCTGTATAGAAAAAGAAGGTCCATTCTCTCCACTACCTCTCCTCTTCTTTCCCTTCTTCTCTTCCATTTCCATTTCTAGGGTTTCCGCCATGGCTAGGGTTTCTTCTTCCTCCTCCTCTTAAGCCAAGAAGGAAGCAAGACACGGAGAGAGAGATATGGATCCCCACTTCCATCTCCTCCTCCTCTTCCACGTTCTCGTCTTCTCCTTCGTCGGCCTGCTCTCCACCGCCGCGCCCTCCGACGACATCCGGTCCCTCCTGGAGTTCAAGAAGGGCATCCGCACCGACCCCTCTGGCGTTGTCGACACCTGGAAGTCCCCACCGGTGGGATCCTCCACCTGCCCCCGCGACTGGCGCGGGATCTACTGCGACGACTCCGGCGCCGTGGTCTCCTTGTCCCTCGACGGCCTCGGCCTCACCGGCGACCTTAAGTTCACCACCCTCACCGGCCTCAAGTCACTCCGCAACCTCTCCCTCTCGGACAATGCCTTCTCGGGCCGATTGGTCCCCGCCATCGGCACCATGGCCTCGCTGCAGCACCTTGATTTGTCCGGCAACCAGTTCTACGGCCCGATCCCCGAGCGGATCGCCGAGCTATCCGGCCTCGTCCACCTCAACCTCTCGAGGAACTCCTTCACACAGGGATTCCCAACCGGGATCTGGAATCTCCAGCAGCTGAGGGTGCTGGACCTGCGGTCCAATAAGCTCTGGGGGGATATAGCGGTGCTTCTGTCCGAGCTCCGTAACACGGAGTACATTGATCTAAGTAGCAATTCTTTCTATGGTGGGATCAACATGGAGTCAGGCAATCTCTCAAGCTTGGGGAATACAGCTCGATACTTGAACTTGAGCCACAATAAGCTCAACGGTGGCTTCTTTTCGAGCAATTCATTACAGGTGTTCAAGAGCTTGGAGGTTTTGGATTTGGGTTATAATCAACTTACAGGGGAGCTTCCATCATTGGATTCTTTGTACAATTTAAAAGTTTTCCGGGTCGGCAGTAATCAGCTGTATGGATCTATACCAGAAGCGGTCTTTGGGATTTCAATGCAGTTGATTGAACTTGATCTCAGTGGGAACGGATTTACAGGTAAATATATTTTGCCTTCTGGAAACTAATTTTAGTTTTACGATTAGCTACTTTTTATGGAATGTTTTTTTTTTTTTAATGCCCTGATAACCAACTTATTGAGGACGTAGGAAACTTAGCAAAAAAAAAAAAAAGGTAAAAGAAACTGAAGTCTGCACTAGCTCCGTGGTTGCTTTTTACTTGTTGCACTGCAGTTTTACAAGAAGATCTACTTATGTTATGAAACCAATGCTTCTACTAAATGGTTGTCACCGAAACAACTGGTAAAAGAAATCCATGTTTCACTAGGAAAAGTTCTGATCGATCCATTTAGATATAGCTTAATGAACGTTGCACTGTTTCCATCAAAAAGAGAATAAAGGTGGAGCTACATGATGTTGAAACTAAATGTACATGGTTTGGTGTTTAGCGAATGAACCTAATGCCGTTATGCTTACTTTGATAAGAAAAGGGGTTGTAGCTTATCAAAGAGGGAAAAAAATTTGATGCACACATGGCCACGGACATGCATGAGCTTTCACGCTTACAGGCCTGCACATGGTTGGCCATGCAGACTCTCACCGAATGGCCTGTACATCCCATGAGTTGCACTTGCAGGCCTGTGTGTGGCTGGTCATGTGCAACCACGTGGGGATGTGGTTATGTACAATGTTACCTGCACTCACAGGTCCTGCATACAGAAATGGCCATGCATGTGTTTAGGGCTGCTCGGAAGGAAGTGTTCTGAATTTTTTGATTAAATAGAAGGATCTGCTTGAATTGTTGTTACCAATAGTTGTGCATGGTCCAGATTTAAGGAAAAGCTTTCTGTGTCAAGATATCTTTCTTCTTATGAGGAAGTTCCTAATTATCCCCTTACTTTTTAAAGGGTTACCCAAGCTTAGCTTAGACAAAAAAACTGAAAAAGCTGAAGCCTGGAAATGAAAAATCAGATTGTTACATTCAAGTTGGACATAATGTAGTCACAAAATATCAAGGTTAGAAGAGGTAAGGAAGGCTGAGATTGGGACAATTTAACAAATAGTGTGGTGAATAAAGAAATTAAATGAGAGAAAGAAAAACATCAGGGGATAGAGTGGAATGGATTGACTTTTGTACTACATGAGAAGTTGTCAGAATTTGTTGTAGAACAAAAGAAAAAATATATCATTTTTAAAAGATTTTTCGAGTGGCCAATAAATTTTATGAATAAGGAGTGACCTAGAAGAGAGGCAATCATTTTTAAAGTGATCAATTTAAATTGGAATACAAGAAGTGGCATAGAAGAGGAGAAGCAGAGACAAATTTAAGATGATATGGCTGGAGGAAGATGATAGTGAATAGTTTAATGAAAAGGCAAGTGGTCAAGAGAAAACAAATATAAATAGATTGAAGTCAGTGGGTCTAGATATGAGACAGAAGGTGACTGTTGCACAGACTTGTTGAGAGTCAGATGGTAGGCTTTGCGTGAATGACCCTGAGTTTTGCATATTAATTGGAGTGAGGAAATCGTGAGGAGGTAGAAGGGATGAGGACTTGGTAATGAGAATCTTCTACCTAGGATAACATACCCATTGCAGAATTTCTCCAGAAATTTACCCTTGCAACTGCTGTCTAAGCACATTTTATTTTCCCAGATATATGTGGTTGCACATCTGTACTTAAGGTAATGAGTGGTTGGTGTATGTTATGGTGAGACCTGGAAGACGATGGTGCTAGATGGCTTTGTTATCTTGTTCCATCAAATTTCTGATGTTTCTTGAGGATAAGTTAATACCATAAAATGGATCCTTGAGCACTAATGCTACCTATTTAGCCCTTATTGCTCAAAAGATGGTTCACGATGTTGAATTTCAGAGACCATCTAGTTGATGGATTCAAGTTTAGAAATATGATTTTAAGATGGAAAACATTGCTTAAGCTGAACAGGGCATTGTTTTGAAGGGATATAAAAGACGTCTTCATGGTATAAATTCCCTTTTTTTATGGGAGCTTTAATTTATTAGAGGGTACCATCTGGCTCAATTGGTAAAGTCACTAATTGTTGATACCAATAACCTGGGTTTGAATCTTGCATTCACCTGATTTAGGCTCCCTCCATCGTACTTCTCAAAAAAGCTTTGAATTGTTTAAGGATCTCTATCTGTCCTTTTATTTAATAGGGCAATTTCATGATACCTTTATAGTGCTTATCCCTATCAAATGAGGGTGTTGATATTAAATGCATAGATTAATTGCTTTCTTGAATGGAATATAAAAGCTTATCACCAAGCTTCTTGCTGATAGGTTGCTAAAACTAGATGCTTTATTTGAGTGAACTGACATGCTTGTACATAATTAGAAGGTTCGTATTTATGCTGATCCTTGGTAACCTGCTTTGGGGAAAAGGATTCTTTCACTTTTGCATTTTTATATTCTTCAGATATGAGAAAGCAAATATTATGATACATATTATTTTGATTTACATTTAAGATTTTGGCAATAAAAGTAATTCTTTGCCTTCATCTTTTGTGGTATTGATTCCTTGCAATTGAATGCACAACTTCAATCCTAGGTGCCACAAGCAGTTAGTCCCTTTATTTTCTCCCTTTTGTACCTTCCCTTAACTCATCTAACCCTGAAAAGAACAAAGAATCAGGTGTCCATCCTGGCTTCTACTCCATGTCCCCACATAATTAGTTCATTGCCAACAATTTCTGTAAAATTTCAGCAAATATCCCTCACAAGGCCTTTGTTATGACCCTAGATCTTATCACTTAACTTCGACATTCTAGCATACAGTTCCTACAAGAAAACTTCCATGCCACTCTTTTGATGCATGTGAGTGGAAGGATGGATGACCGTGATCCTTCCATCTGGCTAGAGAAAAGTGTGGGTTGAGATTCCAGTTTCTTTGGGGTTGGGAGTCCCAGTTGCTCAAGATTATTTTTGCACCATTAGGAAAATGATTAGTTTTTTTTTTTTTGGTGGTGGGGGGGTGGGAAAGAGAATTGGTTGAGATGCTAATCTTTGGGATTTAGGAGTCTCGGTTTCTCTTGAATGGTCTACTACATATATATATATATTTTTCCCGCTTTTGACTGTATTAGAAGGGAGTCTTTTTTGTATTCTTTATTCATGAGTTTCTTTTTGCACATGATTGCACGTGAGATAGTTAATGTCAACTTTAAGATAGATGACTGTCACAGAAGAATTCTCTTTATATCGTAATAGTGTACTTCCTTTTTAAAACAAATATCCAGGTCTAATTTTGGGTTTAGCAATCATATTTTACAGATCATACTGTCCTAAACTTAAGAGGCGGGCCTTGGTGCAATGGTATGGTTGCTCTATTGTGACTTGGGTTTCACAAGTTTGAAACAAGGAAACAGCCTCTCTGTATGAGAGGGTAAGGCTACGTACATTGGACCCTCTTTAGACCCCACATTAGCAGGAATGTCGTGCACTGTGACACCATTTTTGTTATCCTACTCTATCAAGTGGTGAAGATCGTCACCCATTCTTACATCAGCTTGGGCATCTATATTTACTTTGTGACATTTGTGAGAACTTGGCTTTATAGGCACTAAAACATGATGCAACACTTGTAAAATGGTTACAGTATTTCACCTGCAGGACCCAATTTAATCTTTTACAAAGTTAAGAAATTCATTTTAATATATGTGCATTGTTTGATGTTATTGCAAATTTTGGATACGTGAAAAGGAACTGGGCAATGATAGGGAAAAACAGTATTTTGGTGCAATCTAGTTGGGTCGGGTTGGATTTCCTTACTAGTGCATGCAGGTCTGATATTGGGAAAATCATGTCATGCAGGTCTGATATTTTTCATGGAATGTTTTGTGATTTTTGGATTGTAATGGCTCGACAAAATCATCTAAGAGGAGGCAAATATTATTTTTAATGGTTTGACTTGATAAATAGTATAAATGTTGCAAATGCTCATAAGATAAATGATTGAGATTTGCTAATTTTTACAGCTAATGGGTTGCAATAGTAGGGGATATGTGGTGGTAACGTATAAGAGTGAAATGTCCAACTAAGGAAAGGGCCTTGAATTTATGTAGAATCCTGAGAAAAAGGAAGATGCTAGCGAACCTGCATGAAATCACCAAGAAAAATATGGGAAGGCTTACTGATGCGGAAGCATCTTTTGGGTCCATAGAGTGAACAACAAAAAAAAAAAAAAAAAAAATCAGCTGTCGAAGAGTTTTTTTTTTTAATTATTTATTTGGTTTAAAAATTGTTCGGGTCTGATTTATATATGTTATCAATGGATGTGTTCTAGGTAGGAAGGTAACTAAAGTTACTGTTCATGTCACTGTATCATGAACAGTATGTGCGACAGTAACTGTGATCTTTTAAGATCCTAGTAAAAGCCAAATAGGTTGGTAGTTAGTGGGATTTCAGGACAGATTTTTCTTTCTACATTTGTCAGAGTTCTACATGACTCAAACTAGGGGATTGGTGGAGTCTATAAAGATTTCGGAAGTGCTATTGAAAAATATGGTATGCTGAAATTTATGAAGGAATAGAGAAACCATTTTAGCCAAGATTTGGCCGTCTGCTCTTCTCTTTCCCTCTCTCTCATACTTCTTCCCTATCTTTCTTATTATTCTCTCTTCTTCCTCTTATATTTCTATATTCTTTGTTCTATTTATTGTTAACTGTTGATGTTGCATAATCTTATATCAGATTTCTGTCAACAAATTCTGCATCTCCATATTATGATTTATTTGATTAACTTATCAATCTGTTTAGCTAAGATTTATATTGATTCCTCTCTTGTTGTCTTGCGCCATTCTATGAATTCTGTTCTTAATATTTACTATAATCTGTTTTAAAATCTCCAACTGACCTTTCAATTAAACCCTACATTCCTTGTGTTCCTTTTCCTACCATCTCCTCACTTAAAAACCCGAGACAGTTTTTCTGCACTACCATTTGCTGAGAAATTCAGTTCTATTATTTTCTGTCCTGTTCTCGAGGCTTTGGACAGCAAGCAATAATATTGCTTTACATCCTAAACAATCCTATATCTATAATCCTTGCACATCACTTACTTTGATATATGTTTTAGCCATTTATAGAAAAAGGTAGAAAACATTATCTGTACTTCCAACTCATATGGATGCTTTTTATGTTTGGTGATTATGAAATAGTTAAAATATAGTCTTTTTTAGTTTTTTGATTCAGCAATAGGAGGTCATTGGATGTGCTATCTGAATATCCAGTAAACTGCCTCATCACCTTGTTTTTTTTTTTTTTCCTTTCACATGCACATGCATGGTGTTTGCATCAGCCGTTGACCGTTGGGCTGCATATTGGTCAACTGTTTTGTATAAGGCGCTTATATTTTCGATTAATTTTCAAACTTAAAATATTATTCGTATCATCTGTTAAGACAGTGTATGGTTAATGAACTTTCACTGAAAGGTCTTGATAATGTATGACTTAGTATTCGCTCTCTATTGCTCATTGTGAACTGCAACTACTAACCTACTAGTTTATAACAATAGTTCATTGCTTGTGCAGGTCATATTAAAGCTATTAACTCTACCACTTTGAAGGTTTTGAATCTGTCTTCAAATGCATTATCAGGTTCCTTGCCCCCTAATTTAGGGATATGCGTGTCTGTGGATTTGAGTAAAAACATGCTCTCTGGTAACCTATCTGTGATGCAGTATTGGGGAGATTCAGTGGAGACTATTGATCTAAGTTCAAATGCATTATCAGGCTACTATCCAAATGAGGCCTCACGGTTTGGGAATCTAATTTCCATCAAGATTCGAAATAATTCTTTAGTAGGATTCCTTCCTTCGGTATTAGGAAACTATCCTAAACTGTCTGTAGTTGATCTCAGTTTGAATAAACTTACAGGACCTGTTTTGCCAAGTCTTTTTATATCACTAACTTTGACAAGTCTGAATCTCTCGGGAAATCAATTTACTGGAACTATTCCACTTCAAAGTCCACACTCAACTGAGTCGCTTGTACTGCCTTCTTATACTCATCTAGAGAGCCTTGATTTATCTGATAACTTGCTGTCTGGTTCATTGCCTCCAGAAATTGGTAACTTGCAAAGTCTTAAACTGCTCAACCTTGGAAATAATACTTTATCTGGAGAGCTTCCGAGTGAGTTGAGCAAGCTTGGTGGGTTGGAGTTTCTTGACCTATCAATCAATCATTTCAAGGGTAGGATACCTGATATGCTTCAACCAGGTCTAAAGGTATTTAACGTTTCATACAATGATCTTTCAGGCACTATTCCTCCAAATTTGCAGCGGTTCCCAAGTACCTCATTTCAGCCTGGAAATGCTTTACTAGTCTTCTCAGATGCCCTGCCTGCAGGAAATAATAGCAATGTAGTCTCTGGGAACATGAGTCATCATCGTCTGAAGTCTAGCATTCGAGTGGCATTTATTGTTGGCTCCATTGGTGCTGTCATGTTGGTTTTATTTGTAATAATGACATTATATATAGTAAGAACTCAAGAAATATGTGGAAGGAATGGGTCCAGAGGTCAAACTACTGGAAGAGATCTAAAACATGGGATTTTTGGGCCGCTCAACATGTTTAAGACTCCAAAAGATAATGCTGTACCTAATTCAATGAGTTTCTCAAATGACCATCTTCTAACATCAGCTGCTAGATCAATGTCTGCACAAAAAGAACTATTAACTGGAGCTGTGGAATATGGTTATTCTGATTCAAAAGGAGTTTCAGAGTCTACCAAGCTTAATGTGCCAGAGAATTGTCCTCCATCTACTGGATGGAAGTCGTCTCCAGGGTCACCATTGCCATCTTCACCTCATGTTATTGATTCACACATGTCTGAGCAACCTGTGAAGTTGGATGTATATTCACCAGATCGACTTGCTGGAGAGTTGTTTTTGTTGGACAACTCTTTGATTTTCACTGCTGAAGAATTGTCTCGTGCCCCTGCAGAAGTTCTTGGTAGAAGCAGCCATGGTACATCATATAAGGCAACACTAGATAGTGGTCACATGTTGACTGTCAAGTGGTTGCGTGTTGGCCTTGTGAAACATAAAAAAGAGTTTGCAAAGGAGGCAAAGAGAATTGGGACCATTAGACATCCAAACATCATCTCTTGGATGGGTTATTATTGGGGCCAAAGGGAGCAAGAGAGGTTGATTGTTGCAGATTATGTTAATGGAGATAGTCTGGCACTCTATCTTTATGGTAAGACTTTCAATAACCTGATTTCTATTCAAGCTGCCATTTCTTCAAATTTTTAACAGTTTCTGGATTGCTCTATATCATTTATGTTTTCTTGAAAGTAACAATAGTTAATGTGTTCATTTTATTACTTTGTTATGCCTTTGGTCTTTTCCTGGAGATTTGCGTCTTTATGTTTTTGCCATCAGAAATGGCCTTTGTGTGCATATAACTAGAGTTTAGCTCAAGTTTGATAACTGACATTTTTTTTCCTGTGCTAATTGTGGTAAAAGTAATACTTAAGCTAAAATTCTGATGCTTTAGTCCGCTTCTATCCATGTATTTGCCAATTTTACAGAAGTTGTGCACGCCACTAAACAAGTTACCATAGGAATGAATAATAAGTATCGGTGCTAAGCAGTTATCCGGGAAGGTTGTATTAATTAATTAACTATTTATGAAAATCCCTAGAAGTTCAATACATGGGGGACCTTAGGAGCAAATCATAATGAATTTGAAAAAGAAAAATAAGGAAAAATTGTTTATCTATGTTTGAAAAGATCTGTTTTGAAAAGATCAATCTAGGTGAAATGTGGCATGTCAATATTAGTTAACACCTAACTTTTCCTCAAAATGTATCATGATGCTTATAAATCATGAGGAAAGCACTAATTTAAGACATGCATTCAAGAAAATTAGTTCAGTATATATATAGAAAAGTATTAAATGAGGTCCCTTCAATTCATTAAGAAAGTGAGCAAGAAAAACCAAAATTCGGGGACTCGGTACCGAAGCCCATGCTGATTGGCCGGCAGTACGAGTTGGTATGGGTCCATACTGGACCAAACCAGTGTGAACCAACACGGTAGAGAACGGCATAGAGGGAGAAATGAAAGGGAGGAAGAGGGGGGGAGGAGAGGAAGAGGGCCTCTGGCAGCTCGGAGCTCTTTCCGAGCTTGGTACGAGCAAAGGGAGGGAAGGAGAGGGGGGGAGACTTACTGGAGGCCGTTGGAGGTCTCCAGACGGACGCTGATGTCAATGCGACTTCAACAACTGGCGAGCATGCATCGAGGGTGGTCTACGTCGGGCAAGCCAAGGAAGGCCTTCGCCCTCCCATGCGGAATAGGGGTTGCCCTTGTTCCGTGTTTTTTTTTTTTTGCTTTTAAATGGGCGAAGTGGGCAAATGATTTGCCGACTTCAGCTTATTCTTAAAAAAAAAAATGTTGAAGTCAGCAAATGATCTGTTGACTCCAGCTGGAATTTTTTTTAAAAAAAAATTCACGAAGTCGGCAACTGAGTTGCCGACTTCATGCATTAAAATCCAAAAAAAAAATTGAAATAGGGGCGAACCTCTGTTTCACAAATAAAGGAGGAATCGGAGGGTGGAGGCCCTCCTCTGGCTCGGTCGCCCTCAGGCCCCTTGACATGGGCTTGACAGCCATCGGAGATGCTGTGGCTGAGGCGTCGTTCATCCGGAGGTGTCCGACGGCCTTCGAAGGCCCGATAAGGACCTTCCACTCTCTCTCCTTCCCTCCCTTCAGGCATACTGACCTCGGCAAGATGTCGGATAGGCTTCGGCTGTCACTAGAGGCCCTATCTTCCTCTCCCTCCCCCCCTCTCTCTCTTCCTCTCTTTCTTCTCCCTCCCTCCGAGAACTGTATCGTATGCTGTAACCGTCTCAATTCCCTACGGTGTACCGGCCGGTATGGAAAGCACCGAGGAAAATACTACCCGACATCCAGACCCCTTGACTCAGGCTCATGAGGATTTAAACCCTCTCCAAAACCTCTTCACCCTGCATTTTCTAGGACAAAAGAGCTCACCTTCAGATTGAGATACGCCCTCTACTAAATGTTAAACTCTAGACTACAACAGTTTTTGAAGTACAGGAGTAATGTTCCTGAGTTCTCTGCTGCAAGTACTAACCCAATTGACCACCAAAAACTTAATCTTTGAAGTCACTTCGCCCATGTTCCTCTGTTTCTAGTTGAAGACCCTATTGTTCTTCTTCAGCCAGATGCACCAACTGATGACTCATCCTAGCCCCTCTTCCATCTATGTTGAAAACACATCCCTTGCCAAGGTGTCCACAATACCGTAAGGTCACCAAGAAAATAATCAAGGGAAAGCTTCTCCCTAGAGATTTTCCAGATAGCCAAGGAGAAATCACAAGCAAGGAATAAGTTGTCGATAGTTTACAGAGCTTTCTTACAAAGTTCACATCCAAAGGGCCATAGAAATTTTGTTTCATCAAATCTGACCAACTAAGATCTTGTTTTGGATGGCCAACCATGAAAAGATCAATACCTTAAGATGGGAGGGGGCATCTTCACAAGTGGTAGGCAAAAGAAACATGAGCTCCACCAAAGCTCAAGATCCTATCTGCATTTTTGACTGTGAAGGCTTCATCCAAACTCCATTTCCACACAAACATAAAAAATATTCTATAATTCAAGTCACACTTAATATAACTTAGCCAAATTCGACAAAAAGCCATTTTCCTAGGAATCTAAGTAAATGTAATTTTAAATTATAGATCCATCTAAATTAGTCAAAGTTTATAAAGTGCAAATTCATGGGGAACATATATTGAACCCATGGTTGATCGTGCTGCCTCGAATTGCTCAGTCTAGGACGTACTGAATCAAAGCCTCACCAAAAGCCCCCAGGCTCTCTTCTCCTATGCAGACCCTTCGAAAACCTCAGCTCTTTCCTGCCTCCACTTACTGCTCATTGCGTCTCCTTTCGGTCTTTCTCCCGCTATCCGTCCGTCCCTAGCTGTGGCCATGGAGGCTGGGAGACTGTTTTTCCTCAACCATGGATCGATGCATGGCACCAAGTGAGCCCACCCACCCTGTGCCCCCCCCGACCCTCCCTTCCTGTCCCGCCCTCTCTCCTTCTTCCTCTCTGGTCCTCTTCCTCCCCATGGTTATGGTACACTGGTGGTTTGGTATGGTACAAACCAGTACCATACCATATTGATTACTGGCCAACATGCTTGTCAGCATCAGTTCTGCCATCCTTGGTTGAACCAGTGTCATCAAACCAATTGCTATGTGATACCCCATGTTTCCTTATATGTAAAACACAAAATCACAAGAAGATGGAGAACAAAATTTCAATAAAAATGAAGAGAGTGGATACAAAGGAGATGTGCTTTTGTAGTGACCTTGATCACCATAAGTCATGCATAGTAGATAAAATTTTAGAGGGCAGCAAATAAGTTGACACTAATTTAAGGTTGGGAAATAGTAAGGCTGTGGGCACATAAGATGAAGGTAGTATAGGTGCAACTGTAAAGATAAAGTGTGTGATAAATTGGGGCTGGGGGTAGTTAAAAAAGAACATGGGAGGAACCATAAGAAATTCACGCACTGACAACAATGAAAAATCTATCCAATTGTGGATTGGTAATTAATGGATTCGATCCCATGCCCACGTCGTTGAAGTTTGAACCCAATCTTAATGTTCCACTTTCGTTAGTCTTTTGCTCTACAAGCTATTGAAAATGTAATATTTTTCTAGGGATTGATTGTTGCTAGAGAATCAATAATAATGAAGTTAATTGAGGGAATCCAAATGAACTGGGAGAAAAGATTTGAAGAACTTTCTTTAACTGTGGATGGATTCTTATTAAGAATAGCCTTATTAAGAAGGCTGACCTTCAACTATATTTGATATTACTTGCTATTGACTTCACTGACTCTAGTTTCTGGACATTTTACCATCAGTTGGGTATGACTAAGTTATATCAGTCTTTTTTGTCTACTGGGTGCTCTTACAACCTATAGAAAGCATATGATCACGGATGTAATCTATTTTTGCAACCTGTTAGGAATAGCCATCAGAAAGCGCTTTCCAGACTATGAGATGCAAACTCTTACCACTTGAGATAAACATAATTAAACTTAGTTCCGATTTTTGAGGTGTAAGTCATGAGGGATATCTTCAACAATATGTTTGGCAGTTGTCTTGATGGATTTCCTTGGTGGTTGGCAGATTGTTGTAAGAGATTTCCTGTACACCTCTGGTGATGCATTTTGTGAAGATGATGCAATTTGTAACCTAAATTGCCATCCACAGTTCTGATTTCGTGGAACATTGTTAGCTGGTACTAGATTTTATCATGATTTTACCATAATGTCAATCACCAGAATTTGGTAAGTGTTTTTTGGGAAAAACCATTGTGATTTAGTTCTTCTCAGAAAACTCAAGACTAAATGTTCTTTAAAATATCATAATGTTGTCTGCAGTACTTTTTTATGTCCCTGAATGGAAGATATTTATGGCAAAATGCAACTATGTAAGGGATCAAAAATCTTGCTTTTTCAGCACGGTGGCTTGTTAACAATGGAAAGATAAAATCTAACCTTTAGATTTTCTTGTTTAAGAACTGAAATCCTTTGAGTTGCATCTCAGTGTTGTGTGATGACCAGAGGTCTATTTTTGGAGGACTGGCAACTTATAGCCAACCTGCTTAAATGGAAGTATGGAATAAAATTTTTTGATAGTGGACTGTATAAGTCAGGCATCACTAACTCACACATCAAACAGTTTGATCACAGACCACACCTATATGACCTGCTGGATCAGTATTATGGTACTTTTGTAGCATAGTTTACATTGTACAACACTAGGATCCACCGCCAGTGTGTATGGTGTTTATTAGAACATCTGACCATGGGGTCAGAATATGTTATGCGACTAGGCTATATATCCAAGTCTAACCCAAACTGAACTTGTCTGGGCCCAAACCGTTGCCCCCTCCTGAATTAGATTCTTGGTTGTTTTTTTCCCTGATTTTCACAAGTAGGCACAAGGAATGAATCTCTGTATACCTCTGCCAGCTGCATTACAAGGTTGAACGAAATATCTATCATGCAAATAGCAATTCTAGCACAACCTGTATGTTTGTGAATGTGAAGAATTTGACATCTAACTCCATAGGGTTATCGCTTTGGATCTTGATATAAATTATCTACAACCCTGCTTATGTACAAACTATGCATATTCTAGAAGTGCCCCTTTATACTGCTTGAGATCATGATGGTTATCTTCAAGAGCACTAGACATGGACAAGCTTGATCCTGAAGGGGAACTCCATGGCTTAAGATCCACCTCCATGTAGAGCAACCCTTTTTTCATCATTTATGTGAAACTGCTGAAGCGTATATCATTAACCCTCCAAGGAACATTTCTAAAATTAGATATTAAATGCATTCAAGTATGTAAATGTTTAAAATTAGGAAGTGAAATTGATGATATCCTTGGTAACCTTAGATGAGGTTTAAAATTGGATATCCTTGGTAACCTTAGATGTTCAGCCTTTACAGATAGGCTGTGCACCGAAGCATAATTTTGATGAATCTCACAGTAGTTGGTGCTTCTTGAATTTAAATGAAAAAATTGTGGCCAAGACCACAAAAACTATTACAGTGTATGGTCCGGTTGGATGTTTGTTGAAGAGGATTATGATGATATGTGTTTTACTCTGATAGATTGTCTGCACCACACTTCTGTATCTATAGTTTCTGCTATTAATTTCATCTTTATTCCATGAGAAGTAGATTTTTTCCTTTTCGATTTGAGTTTTGGCCTAATTCTACTAGAATCAATGGTATCGAAACTTTCTGGCTTATCATGATTGATACTTCGATATTTAGCTGCACTCGTGTTCCATTTCCCCCCATCTTCACTATGGTTTTTGTTATGTCCACCCAAATAAGTATAATTCTCATATATTCTTTGATTCTGAATATTCTAGCTATTTTATTTGATCTTTTCCCTACTGAGAGTATGCTCCTCAGTGGATATGGTTCTTCTATCTTTACTCCATGTATGCTGTGCAGAGTCAACACCAAGAAGATACTCACGCTTATCTGTCAGCCAAAGGCTAAAGGTTGCCATAGATGTGTCTCGGTGCTTGTTCTACCTTCATCATGAAAAAGGCCTGCCTCATGGCAATCTAAAGCCAACAAATATACTCCTGACTGGTCCAGACCTCACTGCTCGGTTGACAGACTTTGGCCTTCATCGACTCATGACACAAAGTGGCACTGCCGAGCAGATACTAAATTTGGGGGCACTTGGTTACCGTGCCCCTGAATTAGCAATTACAAGCAAACCTTTCCCATCATTCAAGGCTGATGTATATGCATTTGGGGTGATATTAATGGAACTGCTAACCCGAAGAAGTGCTGGTGATATTATTTCAGGCCAGTCTGGTGCGGTTGATCTAACTGATTGGGTTCAGATGTGCAATAAGGAGGGGCGTGGAACAGATTGCTTTGACAGAGCTATTGCAGGCTTGGAAGAAGCCCCAAGGGTGATGGATGAATTGCTCGCTGTATCACTTAGGTGCATTCTTCCTGTAAATGAGAGGCCTAGCATCAGGACTGTCTTTGAAGATCTCTGTTCCATAACAATGTGAGAATTTTTTTTTTTTTTGTTTTTTGTACATGTTATTGGAATTAAAATTTCCCATTTTTTCTGGGTTTCCAGGCCTTCTAATCAAGGCTGGTTTTAAGTTTAGTGTAAAAAATTGATCCATTAATTGATCGTTCCGGGTTTGGTGGATTTCAAAGAAATGTAATTTTAATTCTCATCTGTTGTATTGCTGTGTCTGCAATATTTGACATCCGATTTGCATATCAAGTTCCAATGAATTTGTCGCAATGAATAATCTTACATTAGGATTGGGCATGTTGTTGCATTAACATGTTGTTGCGTTGCATTAATTCTATGAAAGGCATCCGTAGCACAAGTCGGTGTATGATGCTGGACTGCAAGTTGGAACTTATTCCAGGCCTCTCAACGCAAACTCGGGATCAAAGCGTGGACAGGTGTTTAGCGTGTTTGGTGAAAGAAGCTCTGAAACAGTGGGGGAAAGGGAGGAAGGAGGCTGATATGGACCCGGAAAGGCCGGATCTGACTGGGGTTCCCTCGTCGGAGTCCGCCATGGGGCGATGGGTCTCAAGCAAGTTGGCAATATGTCGCCCCAACGGGATGTTCCATCTCGAGTAGGGAGCAAAATGTTCCATCTCGGATGGGGAGCAAACCTTGGGATGGCAAGCCGGGGTTGGCGGGGGAGTCCTCGCTGGCCTCTGTTAAGGGGCTAGATGTGACCAAAAAAAAAGGGCGATGGGTTTGCCTCCGCAGAGATTAGTGGCTGGCCATTGTTGACGTAGAATTTGGTAGTCATCGAAATTCGCTGGAGTGAAGGTAGATGAGGTCACCGTCGGAAATCTGTAAAACAAAGTCTCATCCAAAGTCGATGGAGGGGGGCGACGGGTTTGCCTCCGCAGAGATTAGCGGTTGGCCATTATTGACGTAGAATCTGGTAGTCGTCGGAATTCGTTGGAGTGAAGGCAGATGAGGTCACCGTTGGGGATCTGCAAAACAAAGCCCGTCCGAAGTCGGTGGAGGGTGGCTTCGGTAAGACCCTCCGACGATCAAGTCAGCTCCAGTCAACAGGAATGGAGTGCTCAGTGTGGAGTTCGGTAGAGTTTAGAGGAGGAGAGAAGGGTTTTTAGAACCTGGCGTAAGTGTATCCAGTGGATTCTTTTTATAGAGGGAGCTTGTTGTAACCGCCTTGATTAATGATTGTCATAACTGTCCTGATTAATGTCGATCGTTATTGACTTGATAAATGCCGATCGTTATTGACTTGATAAATGCCGATCGTTATTGACTCGATAAATGTCGATCATTATTATCGTGTAACCGTAGCGGGATCGCCTGCAGGAATCCATCATAAGAAGTTCGGCTTTCATGGAAGTTCGGCTATTGAGAAGCCCGTCCGCTGAAGAAGTCCGCAGGGAGTCCGGCTTCCATAGAAGTTCGACCGCTGGAGAAGTCCGCAGGGAGTTCGGCTTCCGTAGAAGCCCGACCGTTGGAGAAGTCTGTAGGGAGTCTGGCTTCCATAGAAGCTCGATCGTTCGAGGGAATTTGGCTCCCACAGACGCCTGGCTGTAACGATGCGGAGAGAGTTCGGCTCTTGCGGGAGTCTGACTGAAGCTCGACGATTGGGAAGTTTGAAGGAGTTCGGCCGCTAAGTAGTTTGGCCGACTGAATGGGTTAGAAGAAGCTCGGCCGCTGGGGGTTCGGCTAAAGCCCGTCTGCTGAAGCTCTTCTGTGGCTACTGGTTGCATTAGGCTAAGTATCGGACTAGACTTCGGTGGGAGCGGGATCTATCCCCAACACCATCCCCCTCACTTCCGAGTTCGAAAATCGAAGGAAGGGAGTGCAGGAATGACGACTGCCGAAATCTTCCTCTGAGCCTCGTGCTGGTCCATGTCGAAGCTTGGGGGAGATCTCATCTCAGGATGAGGTTATCTCCGATCTTATCTCCGGCCGAAGTGGAAGTTGAAGCTCTCCGACCGAGGTTGGCCCGGTCGCTCGGGTTAGGATGAGGTTCTTCTCTTGTTCCTAACTTCGACTTTGCTCGCGTTAGGATGAGGTTCTCCTCCTGTTCCTAACGGACTGTGGGGGCACATTCGGACCGTCGTCCATCTCCTCCTGTCTCGTCTAAAGTAAACGAGGCCTTCGATTTTTGCTCGCATTAGGATGAGGTCCTCCTTCTGTTCCTAACGGACTGTGCGGGTACATGCGGACCGTCATCCGCGTCTCTCCTCTTATCTCGTCCTTTGTGAACGAGGCCTTCGATTTTGCTCGCATTAGGACGAGGTCCTCCTCCTGTTCCTAATTGGCTGTGGGGGCACATGCGGACCATCGTCCGCGCCTCTCCCCCCATGTGAACGAGGCCTTCGACTTTGCTCGCATTAGGATGAGGTCCTCCTCATATTTCTAACGGGCTGTGGGGGCATATGCGGACCGTCGTCCGCGCCTCTCCCCCCATCTCGTCCTTTGTGAATGAGGCCTTCGACTTTAGTAAGGTCTTATTTTCTGCGGCTAATGTTGACCTGGGGGAGACCTTGTCTCCTGCAGCCGAGGTTTAGAGGTCTTTGACCTACTCACGTTAGGATGGGGTTCTCCTCCTGTTCCTAACGGGCTATTTTTACTCATTTCTTTCCTGTCATCCTGTAATTCTTATGCCAGAAATCAATAATGCAGAGCAAAGGAGTTTTTAAAGGAAGTTTACTGATAATACATCCTCAGATTTTCTGAGTTCCACGGTTGGGGAAGCACTATCCCTCCGAGTTCCTTCAGGCGATAAGTTCCGGATCGGATGACTTCCGTTACCTCATACGGACCTTCCCAATTTGGGATGAGCTTTCCTTGACTCTGAGGTTGAGCGACAGCGGCTCGTCGAAGCACTAAGTTCTCCGCTCTGAACGTCTTGCTTTTAACCCTGGAGTTGTAATACTGAGCCATCCTCTGTTTATAGGCTGCCATCCGGACGCGGGCTTCCTCCCTCTTTTCTTTCAGAAAATCGAGGTAGACTCTGAGGTCCTCGGGGTTGTGCCGCTCATTGAAGCCCACGACTCGTGCAGAAGGGAGCTTAAGCTCGACCGGGATAACTGCCTCAGTGCCGAAGGCCAAGGCGAAGGATGTTTCTCCGATTGGCACCCTCTGAGTAGTTCGGTATGCCTAGAGGACATGATAGAGTTCGTCCATCCAGGCCCCTTTGCCCTATCGAGTCTCGTTTTGATTTCTTGCAGTAAGGTCCGGTTGGTTATCTTAGCTTTCCCATTGGCCTGCGGGTGAGCCACCGATGTGAAGCGGTGGGAGATGTTTAGTCCTTTGCGAAACTCGGCAAACCTTGCCCCGGCGAACTGACGCTCATTGTCGGTTATGAGGTTTCGGGGCAGGCCGAACCGGCAGACTAGTAACTTTCAGATGAAGTCCTGCACCTTGGCCTCGGTAATCTTCACGAGTGGTTCGGCTTCGACCCACTTGGTGAAGTAGTTGATCGCAGCCAGGAGGAACTTCCGCTGCCCAGACACCGTTGGGAAGGGGCCGAGTATATCCATTCCCTATTGTGTAAACGGCCAGGATGAACTGAGCGGAGTGAGTTTGGATGCCAGTTGCCTCTGCATGCTGGCATTCTTTTGACAGCGGTCGCACCTCTTTACATATTCCACAAAATCGTGAAATAAAGTCGGCCAGTAGTACCCTTGCCGGAGTAGTTTTTGCGACAGGGACCTGGCTCCTACGTGACTTCTGCAGAGTCCCTCGTGCATATCCCATAGCGCGAGGTCGGCCTTTGAAGGTCGGAGACATCTCAGCAACAGGAGGGAGTACGACCTCTTATACAATCTGCCTTCGTAGCGGGAGGCCTGATTCCTGAGCTTCCGAGCTTCTTTTCGGTCGCGGGGAAAGACCCCCTCTTGAAGGTAGGCGATCAACGGGTCGATCCAGCTGGGCTCAAATTCCGTCTACAGGATGGTCTGAGATTCCTTTGTGGTCGGGCACTTCAAATTTTTCAAAAATACTTCTTTGGGCAGTTCGGCCGACGTTGAAGCGGCCAACTTGGAAAGAAGATCGGCTCTTGTATTTTCCGCCCTCGGGATATACTGAATGCCGAAACTGTCGAAGGCCGGGATCAAATTCTTCACTTTTTTGAGGTACCTCACCATGCTTTTCTTCCGTGCCTCGTAGCCACCGCCGACTTGACCAACCACCAGCTGGGAATCGCTGTAGACTTAAAGCCGATCTATTTTTAATTTCCTTGCTATCTTTAATCCGGCGATCAGCGCTTCATATTCGGCCCCATTGTTGGTCGTGGGGAACTCGAAGATGCAGCGCGTACTCGGCGACAACTCCTTCGGGGCTAACCAAGGACCAGCCCCGCACCAGGCTCCAGCGGAGAGTTGGACGAACCATCCACGTGCAGAACCCAGGCGCCTTCAAGAAGGTCGGCGCCTCTTCTTCGGGGAAGCTCGAGCCGCCACAGCTCGGCTTCGTCGAAGGCTTCGGTCTCGCCTCTGATGATAGCTGGTTTCGCTTGATTCAAGCTCGGCTTCAACTGGTGCAATGGTGCATTCTAGCACAAAATCCGCCAGTATCTGAGGCCTTGATCGATGGCCTGGGCCGGTAATTGATGTCGAACTCCGTGAGCTCGATCGCCCATTTTGGCGATTCTTCCTGAAGCGTCTGCTCGGTGGAGGACGGCTTTTATTGGTTGGTCCGTGAGGACCGTTATGGTGTGCTCCTGAAAGTAAGGTCGGAGCCTCCTGGCAGCAATTATGAAGACAGTAAATTAGTTTTTCTAACCTTGGAGTACCTGGTCTCCGCGTCCCTCAAGGACTCGGCTCACGTAGTAGATCGGTTGTTGCGCCTTTGCATCTTCCCTGACGAGGACAGCCGCCAGGGCCATTGGAGAGACAGCTAGGTATAGGAAATAATTCCCTTCTCCCAGGTTCGGGCTTTGCCAGCAGCGGTGGGGGCGCGCCGAGGTAGTTTTTGAAGCTCCTCGAATGCCTGTTTGGCACTCCGCTCGTTCCAGCAAAAATCCTTTCGGTCGCCTGAGGACCTCGGAAGAAAGGCAGGCATCCGCTCGGCCGACCTCGAGACAAAGCGGTTCAGGGACGCCACCTTCCCAGCCAGGCGCTGAACTTCCTTATCATTGTTTTCGGGTGCAGTCATCTCCTGGATGGCTCGGATTTTCTCGGGATTTGCCTCGATTCCGCGTCTCGACACCATGAATCCCTAGAAATTTTTTGGAGGTCACGCCGAAGGCGCATTTGGTCGGGTTCAACTTCATCTTGTGCCTCCTAAGCGCACCGAAGGTTTCTTCAAGGTCGGCGAGGTGGTCTGTCGAGGCTCGGCTTTTGACTAGCATGTCGTCCACGTACACCTCCATGTTGCGGCCGATCTGCCCCTTGAAGACCTTATTGACCAAGCGCTGGTATGGTGGCTCCTGCATTCTTGAGTCCGAAAGGCATGACCCTTGTAACAATAGAGACCTCGGTCAGTAATAAAGGTGGTCTTTTCTTCATCCTTCGGGCGCCATGCGTATCTGGTTATAACCAGAAAATGCGTCCATAAAAGTGAGGAGCTCGTGGCCCGAGGTTGCGTCCACCAGCTGATCGATCCTCGGCAGGGGGTAGCTGTCCTTTGGGCAGGCTTTGTTCAGCTTCTTGAAGTCGACGCACATCCTCCATTTGTTGTTTGCTTTTTTGACGAGGACCACGTTCGAGACCCAGGTCGGATAGTTGACCTCCCGGATGAGTCCGGCTTCGAGGAGCTTATCCACTTCTTCGGCTACCGCCTTCTGTCTCTTCTGGGGCTTGGTGGCGCAACTTTTCTCTGATCGGGTCGGTGCCTTGGGTCGATGGCCAGCCGATGTTCTATGAACATCGGCGTCGATCCCTGGTACATCCGCTGGGGCCCAGGCGAAGACGTCCGCATTCCTTCTGAGGAAAGCGACGAGCTGTCTCCCGAACCTCGGCCGCCAAGTTGGAGCCGATCCGCACCTCATGCCCCGAGGTCTTCCGTCATTCAAGGACACAGGGACGAGGTCCTTCCGCAGGCTTCGCCCCGTTCTTCAGTGAGGTCGTCGCGGACGTCCAGTCCGTCAACAAGGTAAGGGTCGGGCCGGTCTCCCTTATGCAGGGCGATCAAGTAGCAGTACTTTGCCAGGGCCTGGTCTCCTCTGACTTCGCCGACTCCGTGGCTCGTCGGGAATTTCATCTTTAAGTAGTAGGTTGACACTAACCGCCCGTAGTATATTTAGGCCTAGGTCGCCCAAGGATTGCATTATAGGCGGACGGGGTCCTTCACGACCAAGAAAGTCGATCCGCGCCTTGGCCAATTTTGGGGATTGGCCCGCCGTCACCGATCAAAGTCACCATGCCTTCGACCGGAACGGCGTGTCCAGGCAAATCCTACCAGGGGGGAATTTACAGGCCCTAAGCGGGTGTCAGGTAGGGACATTTTTAAGAAGGCATCGTAAAACAATATGTCCGCCGAACTTCCATTATCCACCAAAACGCGGCGTACATCATAATCAGCGACGTTTAAAGAGATTACAACCGCGTCGTTATGTGGAAATCTGGATCCCTTGGGCGTCTGCCTCGGTGAAGGTCACGGGCTCCGAGGTCCTCTGCCTCTTCGCCGATCCCTCGGATTCGTCGGTCTTTCCCTGCTGCGGTCCTCCCGAGATGGTGTTATTGATGACGCCAAGAGGCGGCCGATCCTCCTGCCGATCCTTCCCCATCGGCGGCAACATTCTCGGCCGATCTTCCCGCTCTTTAGGTTGTCTTCGCAGGAATCGGCCAAGCCTGCCCCGCCGGACCAGCTCCTCGATTTCGTCCTGGAGCTGGATGCACTCCTCGGTATCGTGACCGTGGTCACGGTGGTAAAGGCAGAACTTGTTGGGGTTGCGTTTTCTGGGATGGGAACGCATTCTCTCCGGCTCCGGAAGTCGTTCCCTTGATCTCCAGCAGCACTTGAGCCTTCGGGGCGTTGAGGGGGGCGTAGCTGTGAAAACGCCGCCGGAGGGGAGAACCTTGGCGCGGAGATGAACGTCGTCGGGGGGAGAACTTCGGCGCCGAGGGGAACCTCGGTTCGGTGTGCCCTTCCGTCGGTGGCTTCCCGCCCCCGAGCCTGAGGTGGGAGTCCGGGCTCGCCCGCGACCAGGGGGAGTTCGGGAACGCGGCCAAGCTTCGGTGCGCTTTCTTTCTTCGGCGGGCCTTCCCGCTCTGCCTACTCGTCGCTTGTCGCGAGCTTCATTATCCTTGGCCTCGAAAAGCCTCCTCTGCCCGGGCATAGCTTTCGGCCCGAGCTAGCATGTCAGCGAAAGTCCCTGGGATATTTCTTTTCCAGGGAGAACAACAGGTCGTTCTTCTGAAGGCCGCCCTTGAGCGCGGCCATAGCAACTGATTGGTCCAGGTTCCGGACTTCCAGCGCGGCAGCGTTGAACCGGGTGACGTAAGCCCGGATGGGTTCCCCCTCTTTTTGCCTGATGGCCAACAAGGAATCCGAGCCTCTGCGCGGCCGTTTGCTGCTGACAAAGTGGGCCGCGAATTGTTGACTCATTTGGTCAAACGACAGGATGGTGCCCGGCTTAAGCGCCGAGTACCAATTCCTAGGCCGCTCCCTTTGAGGGTAGAAGGGAAAGCCCGACACAAGAATGGCATCAGGCGCGCCATGGAGCAACATCGTAGTCCTGAAGGCCTCCAAATGGTCGACCGGGTCAGGTGGTCCCATCGTAGCTTTCAAAATGCGGGAGCTTGAAGTTCGGTGGTACCTGTTCCTGCATAATTTTCTGTGAGAAGGGAGGATCAGTGCAAATATCGTTACCGCGGGAGGAAGGAGTATGACGAAGTTCTTCTATGCGTCCGTCCCATCTCCAAGAGCCTTTGATCCAGGAAGTCTTCGCGATCCTTAATCCCCAAGGTCTTCTCGCGGAATAGGGTGTGAAGCTTCTCCCTGGGTCGAGCCGCGGTCCGAGCAGGGGCTCCTTTGCCGGCTGCCCTTCTCTCCCGAGGGCCGGAGGTCGGGTAGCCCACATCGGTCGCTCCTGGACTGGATTCCCGGGCTCCGGGGAACCCCGCGCCGGTCGAGTGGGCGCTGGACCTCGCGAATGCGTGGCCTGCACCGCCTGCACCGCCTCCGTAAGATCGCGGACCTGCTGGGCAAGCAGGTCGAACCGCTCCGCATCTACCGCGGGTACGGAGCGGGCCCGTGTCGCCGGGGCCGGAGTGGGAGCGGACGGACCCGAACGGGATCGGGCCGCGGAGGCTGCCGACCTCCGGGTCGAGGCTCTTCTGGGGGGCATTTTTCTTTCCAGAAAAGGAATACTGAAGAGGGAGAAGAGAGATCCGGAGCAGGGGAAGGAAATCGTCGCCGAGCACTCCTTTAAGAACAAGGGAACCTCGAAGGTTCAGTTCCTTCCCAGCGCCAATCTGTTGGTGCAGAAATCCGTCGCCGCCGGAGGTCGCCGCAATCGAGGCCGCTGGGCGCCGCCGGGGACCTGCAAAACGAAGTCCCGTCCGGAACCGGTGGGGTGGTGGCTCCGGCAGGACCCTCCGACGGTCAAGTTAGTTTCCGGCCAACAGTAATGGAGTGCTCGGAATGAGTTCCGGAGCTTAGAGGTGAGGAGGAGAGGAGAGTCGAGGTCTTTATGACTTTTAAAAGATTTTGTAGCGTGATATGACGTCGTTATTATTGTGCCGTGCGGGATCGCTGAGAATCCACATAAAAGTTGCATGGAGAAGTCCGTGAGAGGAAAGCGGCTTCCGTAGAGCCAGCACTGGGAAGTCCGCAGGAAGTCCGGCTTCCGTAGAAGCCCGGCCGCTGGAGAAGTCCATAGGGAGTTCGGCTTCCGTAGAAGCTCGATCGTTGGAGGAAATTTGGCTCCCGCAGGCGCCTGGCTCTAACGACGCAGAGAGAGTTCGACTCTTGCAGGAGTCTGACTGAAGCTCGGCGATTGAGGAGTTAGAAGGAGTTTGGCCGCTAAGTAGTTCGGTCAGCTGAACGGATTAGAAGAAGCTTGGCCGCTGGGGATTCGGTTAAAGCCTGTCTGCTGAAACTCTTCTGTGGCTATTGGTTGCATTAGGCTAAGCATCGGACTAGACTTCGGCGGGAGCGGGATTTATCCCCAACAGCCATCAAGTGGTTGGCAGACGGAGATGAAACATCCTCGACTTCGATGGTGGCCTTCTCGATGAGGAGATGGATCGTTCTTCGGTGGTGGCCTTCTCGACGAGGAGATGGATCGTTCCTCGTTAAGCCATGGATTCCCTCTTGAATTTAGATGGAACGTCTAGACGGGAGTTCCATGTTTCATCCTTATTAGACCTTTCACCATCCATAGAATCCTTTAAAAAGGTGCTATGGACATTCGCCGGTTGCTGGGAAAGAAGATGAATTTGAAGCTGGCTTCGATGGTTCTGGATGAATGGATGGCATGAGGTTCGCCTCATCGATGTATCAGAGTATTTGCCCAGGAGCTCGGGTATGGATGGAAGATAAAATCTTGTGGTGGCTATGAATAACTTCCCGAGGTGTGGGAAGATTGGTGCAACCATGGGTTTTTATGGCCGTACGAAGGCTGGAGAGTTTGAGCTGAGACCAACCTATGGTCCCTGGATCCGGGCTGCTCAAGTGGCTATTCCTACTACTGCGGCACAAGAAGCTAAGAAAGTCCCTACCGGTTGGTGGACAGTTTGAGGCAGAACGGGTTTAGACAAGGAAGAACTCCAAGAAATCCCCTCCTAAAGCTCGATCTGAGGTAGAGGTGGGTCCTTTAGTGGGGCCGGCATCCAAATTTGCTCCACCGATGAGTCTATATAACGAGCAATTTGATGTCCAAGATATGGATATAGTAATTATTTCTAAGGAGAGGGCAGCAGCTAAAGATAAAAGGAAACGCTCACCGCCATTGAACCGAGGGCAACGTAAATCGCCATCGGCTTCCCTACCACAGACTAAAGTGCTAGTTTAAGAAGATAGGGAAGGAAAGAAGGACACTTTAAGAGGCCAGTAGCCCAATTGTCTACCACCAAGCATAAAAGTAATGTTGTCAAAGTTTATAAGGAAGTTTGGAAGCCGATAGGGAAGACAAGGTTGGAGGTAAAAGAAGAACAGCACAATCAGCTGATTCTACATGACTTGATGTAGATCGTGCAGCTTCCATTGGCCAGCATTGTTTACCCACATCAATAGCTTTTCCTTCAAAATCTTCAGAACAAGCTTGACCAGGTAGCCAGCTCCCATATTGTACCTTCTATTAGCTGGAATTATAGGGAGGGCCAGTGGTGCCTCATGTTTTCCTTGTTGGCGATTGTCTTTTGATTGCTAAGGCCAAGATTAGAAATGTCATCATTTTGAAGTCCATTTTACATATCTGCTGTTTTATTTCTGGTCGATCCATCAACTATGCTAAATCGCAAATTATCTTTAGCCCATCTACACTTTTGGGGACCAAACAGCGGATTAATCACTTGCTAAATATTATTCTGCTAAGTCGGTTTTGAAAATATCTAGGAGTGCCATCTCCAGTACTACCTACAGAGTGGCTGACTTTAATTTTATGATGGTTAATGTTTCTTCCAAAATTGTAAATTAGAGTTGGAAGACCTTATCTCTTGCAGGTAGAACAGCTTTAATCTATCCTGTTTCGTCAACTATCCCTTTGCATTTCCATGGCTTGCGTTCCTATTCCTTTGACTATTTTTTTGAACTTGAGAAAGAATTTGGGGCTTCTCTTTCTTTGTTTGCCTTGGGATATCTTCCTTGTTTCTGCGTTGGCAGCAGTTTTGGTTTTACAACCCTCCTTTGAGCTCAGGTTGTGAGTGTTAGGTCATTTAAACTTTTATGTCTGAATTATATTTTAATATTTATATAAAATTAAAATAAAATATATCTTGCATCATCATCTCACTGATGATCACGTAGTCCACGGAGCATCAGATCCATCTCAGAGCTCAAGATCCATGCTTCGTATTCATGAAAAAAAATTTTCGATAAAATTTTAATTTATTTTTGAAAAATTAAAATTATAATTTTATATTTTTGAAATTAATTAAAGTTCAAAAAATTAAATTAAAGTTTTATTAATTTCTAAAAAATAAAAAAAATTATTGAAATAAAATATGGTATCAGTGCTCAAGATCTATGCTCCGTATTTATATAAAAATCAAAATAAAACATACCTTACGCCATCATCTCACCAACGCGATGATCATCTAGTCCATAGAACATTAGATCCATCTTTCGTAGGTAGCTGATCTTCTCTCTTCTCATCCTCCACCTTAATGCGGATGATTGATGAAAATCATCATGCCTTCTGAGAGTTGGATAAAAAAGATCAGACCATCTTTATCTATATCTATACTTATCTTATTCCATCAGAAGATTTAATTTTGATTAGAATAAGAATTTCAGTCTAAATCTTATTAGAAATAGAATTTTTTAATTAATTAGGTTCATCATAATTGATTCAAGATTTGATCCGATAAATTAAATCTGATTAAGTGATAATTAGATTACATTATGGAGTTAAATTCAATAGTGAGCGCTAAATATCATTTTTGGAGTTCTTGAGATGACTATTTCAAACCCCGACAAGCTTCTACATGTGGGGGAAAATTGTGGCTCGTGACAAAATGATCTGACACCGCTTACTTCCAATGGCTCATTGGTGATGGATCTAGTGTTACCGTTCTCCATGATCTTTGGATTACCAATATTCCTCTAAATAAGTGGCCCACCTACCTGAATATGGACTATGATATAGAAACCTTCGTCTTCATTACTCCCAATCATTGCTGGGATACTGATCTCTTGGGAAATTATTTTGAAGTTGACCTGATGAAATAGATCCAAAAAATACCTGTTGTGCTTGAATCTTAGTTTGATCTATTGGATTTGACTCCTAATATGATCTAATTATTATTTAATCAAATTTAACTCATTGGATCAAATTCTAAATTAATTACAGTGAGCTCAATTAAATAAAAAGATCTATTCCTGATCAAATTAAGTGGACTGGAGAACTCTTATTTGAGTAAGACTCATGATGGGAGAGATAATTACATGTATAAATAGAGGTGGTCTGATTTTCTATTCTTCAACTCTCAAAAAAGTGTGAAAGATTCCCATTAATTGTTCATATTATGGGAGAAGGATGAGGAGAAAGAAGATCAGATGTCTCAAAAGAAAAAATCAGAAGCTCTATGGGCTATGGGATTATCGTGCTCGATACGATGATGCAAGATATGATTTATTTTTTATTTTTATTTTATATGAGCATAAGAGCACAATCTTAGCATAAAAGAATATAAAATTTCTAACATATAGCATCAGAGCTTAGAATCTATGCTTCATGTTCATATTATAAAATATTTTAATAAATTTTGATTTATTTTTGGAACAGTAAGTCAAAGTTTTTCAAAATCTTTTTATATTTTCAGAATATTAAATCAAAATTTATGAATCAAATCAATAAAAGAAATTAAAATAAAGTTTTTTTTAATTTTTTAAGTTTAAATTAATAAAAAAAGGGGGTTTCCTCACGATGGCCAACCTGCATCGTCCGATGAATGGGGTGGAAGCCACTCCTCTGGCCATTATTGCCTGCCAGTGGCAACAACATCTTGGCTGCTCATGGCTCTCCTTTTGTACTGCCATGGAAGCCGATAGTGGACCAGCGCAGTAGGCCGAGAGAGTTGATGGATAGTGATGGCAGGTCAGGGAGCTTCGAGGGCAGCGAGCGGTAGTGGGAGGTGGCTGAGGAAGGCTAAGGAAGGTCGGAGAAAATTGGGCGGCTGGTCGCCCGCTTGTGCGGCATGAGAGAGAGGTTCTCTCTCGATTAGAGAAGAAGAAATGGCTTAACAGGTTCGGATTTTGGGTCTAAACCTGATATTCGGTTTGGACTCATTTGATAAAAAAAGAGATTTTTGCATTTAAGCTCTCGATAAAGTTTAAATTCTAAAAATACTTAAATTTAGTTTAAAATTTTTTTGCAATTTAGTTTTTGATAAATTAATAAATTATATTAAAATTATTGCCATCTTTTGATAGTTTTTTAAAGTCGCTATTTTATAGATAAGCGACAATTCTTCTATTATTTACGGTTAAGTCTTTTATTACTATAATTTGCTCATTTTTCATTCAATTTAAGTGATTCTTAAATCATTGGACTTGTGGTGGTTTAAAAAATATTATGATTGAGTTTTTCATATAAAATAAAATATTTAAATAATTAAATTATTTATATGATAATTTTATGCACTATTATATTATTCAAGTATATTTTTGCATAGCCCTAAAGGATCTGGAGCACTCTATGGATTATGAGTAGCTGAGTTAACGAGGATTAATAATTTTTTTCCTCGTTATAGTTTTAAAATTATATAAAAGTATGTCTATTATAGTTGACCCAAAGATGACTGTAATTAGATGCTACATTGATAGTTATTGGTTGACTAATTCGAATTGCAGAAAGATGGTAAGTTCGACACCTAAAGATGTGGATAACCTTGGATTTTTGTAATTATAGTTAGTTAAACCATAAAAAATATAATATAATGGATCACAATCTAAACATAAATTATATATTCATGCATTAATTATTGTTCTTACTTATATATTTCATATTATTATTGATTATGAAATTTTTATAACTTATGATTTATATATTGCAAATTTTGGCATTGATTATTATGTTTAAATTTATGATTAAATTAGTTACGACGTGTATTATATGCTATGATTTCTTATCCAAAAATATTTTATAGTTGTATAATAAGTATTATTAATAAAATTATATTTTAAAATCTGCATCATGATCGTAATTATAAGTATATTATTTTATGACCCCTACTTTACTCTCGTTGCATCTATCAAATATTTTTACACTAAATGGATTAAATTATTTTGATTAGCACGAGCAGCCATTATAAGAAAATAAAATTTAGTGATCAAAAAATTAATTATTAGAAACTAAAAATTGATCACTAATAATTTTTTGATCGAATATTTTCCATCACGAAAAGTTTAGTTGCAAAATATTTTACGATAGATTTTTTTAGGTGCAAATTTAGCAATTGATTTAGTGACTAAAAATAACAAAATAATTATTAAAATTTGACAACCAATTTAGCAATCAAAAATTAAAAAAATTATTAAATATTTTGGACCTAAAAAATTGATTGCTAATTTTTGGGAAAAAAATTTATTCAAAAATATATAATTTAGAGATCAATTTTGTAATTGATTATTTTATTAAAAATAATAATTTCAATATTGATAGTAAAATCGATCAAAAAATTGATTGAAATTTATTTTTTAAAACTTTTTAATTTTTAAAATTGACTACAAAATTGATCGCTAAATTTATTAAATAATACTAAATTAAAAAAATAGAGTTAAAATCAATCTCAAAATTATTCATTAATTTTTAAAAATATTTTATATTAAAAAATTTGATAGCAAAATTAGTCATAATTTTTTTAAATTTTTTTTAATTTTTAGAATCGATTATAAAATTGATCTCTAAATTTATTAAAAAATATTAAATAAAAATTAGAGTGAAAATCAATCTCAAAATTGATCATAAATTTTTTAAAAATATTTTATATTAAAAAAATTAGTTGCAAAATTAGTAAATATTTTTAATTTTTAAAATTGATTGCAATATTGGTAGCTAAATTTATTAAAAAATATTAAATTAATAATTTGAGTGAACATCGATCTCAAAATTGGTTACTATATTTTTAAAAATATTTTACATATAAATATCGATCGTAATATTGGTTATAAATTTTTTTAAAAAAACATTTTTAATATCAATTATAAAATTGATTGCTAAATTTATGAAAAATTAAAAAAAATTATCTATAAATTGATCTCAAAATTGATCACTAAATTTTTATAAAAAAAATTAAATAAATATCAATTATAAAATTAATCATAAAAAATATTTATAATTTTTAAATTTATATATCAGTTATAAAATCAAATGATAAATTTAAATATAATAAAAAATAATATTTTTTTATATAAAATAGCTCATAGAGGAGCACCTATAGCTCATAGAGGAGCATCTGCCAATACAAATAATATAGCATGCAAAATATTGACCCAACAATATTAATTCCAATAGCATGAATTCAAATGACTTGAGATTTTATATTAATACATATTCAGCACGATAAATTCTAAGTTAAAACATAACGAAACCAAGAAACATTAATTAAGCATCGACCATACAAAATTAAGCAATATATCTTAAATAATAAAATACCATAACAATAAGAAAAAAATGTCATAGTAATTTGCGAAGCCATTCCCTTTAATTTTTATTAAGTTTAGATCATCATTAGGAAAAATAAATAAGCAATCATAAGAATATATTTTTTTCTTAGATACAAAATAGCTCACAAAGGATGTTGATCTTTGGATTGATTTTGATGATAATAAAAGTATTTGAGTATAATTTATTAAGTTACTAATATTATTTTTGAGGATGTGTAGTTTAAATTTTAAGTGCTCATATTTTTTCAAGTGATCTTCATCAATTAAATTAAGTACCATTACTCAAGAAATCTTTAAAGTAAATTTAGACTTGACACATCTTAAAAAAAGATTAATAAGAATTAAATCAAGTTTAGAAGGCAAATCTAGCCTATAAATAAAAAAAAAAAAAAAAAGCTGCTAAAAACTTCATGGCATGCTTGGCATGCAATGTGAGTAGATAAAGTAAAAATTTTAGTTGACTAAGTATCAGTGATATAAAATTAAGTTTCAAAACCTAAGAGATTTAGTCGACTAAGCTAGAAAATTAGTCGACTCAATTTTAGAGGATAGAAGCAACGTAGAAAGCATAGAAAGATCAAATTTTAGGACTCAAGGGATTTAGTCGATTAAGCCAGAAAGTTAGTCGAGAAAAGCATCAAAAGATAGTAAGGCCATTTTTCAGCTATCTATTACCTAGTCGACTAAGTGAAAATTTTAATTGACTAAGTAAAGAAATTAGTTGACTCAAAAAAAGTTAGTCGACTAAGTCTGTATAACAGTTAGTTTTTCAAATCTGCACTTTTCGATCTCAACTTTTTTCAATAACTAGATCTTTATTTTTAATAGTTAGGGTACTAAATGAAGCTTCTCCAGATGTCTTAGAGTGATGGAAAAGCCTTGGAATAGATAAAAAATATTAAAAAACTTCAAGAAGAACTTTTTGAACATTTATTGAAGATCTTTCAAGTTCACTTCGGTTCATTGATTGTGTGAGCCATTCTTGAAGTAAAAGAATTATTTTTTAGAGAACATTCTATCCTTCTAATTATCCTAAAAGTAAAAAAAATCAAGACACAAGCATTGAAGAGCTCCACCAACTTCTCTCAAGCATTTAAGGAGAAGACCAAAGCCAACAAGCTTTTAACTCACAAACTTTTCTATTGGACTTTATTGAGTTTTTATTTTAAACTTTTTTAATCATTGTAATTATATTTTTATTTGTTTATAATTCTTTTGAGATGAAAAACTTGGATTGGTCCAAGCCTAGAGCTAAACATTATAAAAGTTTGATTGGTGAGCTAAGAATAAAATCAATCGAGATTGATTGTTAGTCTGAAAAAATAATCATCGTAAATATTGTAGTTGGTAAGCCTAGATCAAAACTAACTAAGTTAGATTGTAAATCCAAGAAAAATAATTGAATTATAATTAATTGAATGATTATAGTTGAATTTTCAAGTGGTTTACTTGGGGAGTGGATCTAGATGCCAAATTTGATGCCGATCCATTATAAAAGCTTGGTCTTTATATTTGAGTTCGTTCATTTATATTATTCTTGTTCTATAAGTATATTTTACATTATTTTTTAAGCATACAATACTAAAATTAAGTATAATTAAAGTTTAAATTTTTAAATATTCAATTCATTCTTCCTCTTGGGTAGCCATTCTTGGGCAATAGAGGAGCACCTGCCAATTCAAATAATATAGCAAGCAAAATATATATCCAACAACATTAATTCTAATAGCATGAATTCTAATGACATAAGATTTTGTATTGATACATATCCAGCATGATGAATTTTAAGCTGAAACAAAATGAAACTAAGCAACATTAATTAAGCATTCACCATACAAAATTAAGCAACATGTTTTAAACAATAAAGTACCATAACAATAAAAAAAAAAGGAACATAGGACTTTGCAAAGCCATTCCTTTCAATTTTCATTAAGTTTAGATCGTTATCCGAGAAAATAAATAAGCAACCATAAGAATATAGCAAGCAAAAACCATCGACAATCATCAACTTTAACCCATCATAAGAAAATAAGATAAAAATAATATAGCATACCTTGTGCTAAATATCTCATTTGTTTAGCATATCTTGTGCAAAATATATCACAAAGAACTCCTCTATTGTCAGCTAAAAGCAAAACTGATTGACACCCATCAAGTTTAACACATCATATGAAAATATGAAAAAGAGAAAATAATATATTTGTGAAGCTATTTTCTTCAATATCCATTAAGTTTGGATTATCATTAGAGAAAATAAGAAGGCGACCAAAAAAAAATAGCAAGCAATATAGATCGGCACCCACCAGAATTAACACATCATATAGAAATAAGAAAAAGAGATAATAACATACTTCATGCTAAATGTATCAATTGTTTAGCATACCTTATGCCATATGTATCATAATCATGATAAAATAAGTAAGCAACCATAAGAATTTAACAAGCAAAATCGATCATCATCCATCAAGTTTTACACATCATATGAGAATAAAAAAAAGAGGCCATGGTATATCACGGAGCTATTCTATTCAATATACATTAAGTTTGGATCATTATCAGAAAAAACAAGAAGGCAACCAAAAAAAAAAAGCAAGCAAAATCGATTGACACCCATTAGGTTTAAAACATCATATAGGAATAAGAAAAAGAGACCATGGCAAACTTCGTGCCAAATTTATTAGTTGTTTAGCATACCTCATGCTAAATGTATTATAATCATGGTAAAATAAGTAAGTAGACATAAGAATTTAGCAAGCAAAATTGATCGGCATCTATTAGATTTAATACATCACATGAGAATAAGAAAAAGTGGATCATCATCAGAGAAAACAAGAAGGCAACCAAAAGAATACGGCAAGCAAAATTATTTTTGAACCCATCAGGTTTAACACATCATGTGAAAATGAGAAGAAGAGACCATAGCATACCTTGTGCCAAATGTATCACTTGTTTATCATACTTTGTGCCAAATGTATCATAATCATGGTAAAATAAATAAGCAACTATAAGAATTTAGCAAGCAAAACTAATCGGCACCCATCATATTTAACACATTATATGAGAATAAGAAAAAAAAAGATGCTATAGTATTTTGCGGAGCCATTCCCTTCAATATCCATTAAGTTTGGATCATTATTAGGAAAAACAAGAAGGCAACCAAAAGAATATAGCAAGTAAAATCGATATTGAATCTATCAGATTAACACATCATGTGGAAATAAGAAAAAGAGACTATAGCATATCTCGTGCCAAATATATCACTTATTTATCATACCTCATGCTGAATATTTCATAGTCATGGCAAAATAAGCAAGCAACCATAAGAATTTATCAAGTAAAATCGATCAGCACCCATCAAGTTTAACACATCATATGAGAATAAAAAAAAGATGCCATAGTATATTTGCAAAGCTATGCCCTTTAATATCAAGTTTTGATCATCATCAGTAAAAATAAGAAGGCAACCGAAAGAATACAGCAAGCAAAACCGATATTGAGCCTATCAAGTTTAATACATTATGTGAGAATAAGAAAAAGAGACCATAGCGTACCTCGTGCCTAATATATCACTTATTTAGTATACCTCATGTCAAATGTATCACTTATTTAGTATACCTTTAAACTATTATCTATATCAAAAATAAGTGATACCAACATAATATATAGAGCTTGTGAGATAATAAGCATCATAAGAGATTATAAAGAACTATGCTGTCACCTAAAAGCATGTCAAAAAGCTAAAATAATAGGAGTTAGATATTCATAAAATATATGCACAATACTCAACATAATATGAACTAAACATAAATCTAAAAAAGCATGTAAATAAATCTAATCAATGTCCTCTTGCCCTTCCTCCTCCTCGTCATCCTCCTCTTCCTCAATATCATTATCTCTTCTTAGGTATGAAGAAGCATATGGCTGTAAAATAGGTGGCTGCGAAGGAGATGGTTGAAAACTATGAGATGTCTAAAAACTAGATGAGGGCTAAAATTTTATCTTCGTAAGTAGCTTATGCAATAATTTATTCTTTACTTCAAGCTTCTTTTCATTATGTTCCATTCTCTTTCTAAGTTTATCCTTTTTACGTTTGGCAACCTCCATCCGAGAATTTCATTCAGCTTTAAGCTTTCTTACTTACTTTTGAAGTTCTTGATTTTGCATCCATTGTGAGCATGATGAAGCTTGGCCATGAAAATATAATGGGCCTATCAATATAGTAGAATATAATCCTAGGCCATAAATCCTTCCTCTCTTCTTTCCACTAACTATGTAAACCCACATATTCAATTCTGATGGTGGAGGCTGTTGTTGGTTAGGATTAAATGCTCTCTGAGATTATGCCTCCTCCATATTATATCTAAATTCAGCTTATCAAATTTATCTTAGTTTACATAAAGTAAATATTGAATATAATATATTACTTACACTAATATATTATGATCTTCTATCCATCCAACTCTTATCCTTCTTCTGATGGATGTGAATAAATAATTTAGATAGAGATGGCACAACACCAGTCTTCATAGTTTATAATATAAACATCAATTAAAATATAGTTTACTATAGAATTTATTGGTACAGAATCTGGTTGACATCAGAACGAGCTAGAGTGGAGAAGGACGAGGTCGCCGTCGGTGATCTGCAAAATAAAGTTTCATCTGAAGTCGATGGTGGTGGCTCCGATGGGACCCTCCGATGATCAAGTCAGTTCTTTTGGCCAACAGAAATGGAGTGCTTAGGCGAGAGTTCGGTAGAGTTTTTGGGAAGAAAAAGAGAGCTTAGAGCTTAGAAAAAATATATCTAGAGGATCCCTTTTTATAGGCAGAGCTTGATTGATGGTGACAACTGCAGCTGTCTGATAGTGGACTGCTCGAGGTCTGATGGAGTTCGGTATGAAGAGAAGGATATCGTCAGACTGATAGTGACAGACATACCATCCAGTAGCAAACCGCTCGAGGCTTGATGAAGTTTGTCATGAAGGGGGATGCCGTCTATAGCATCATCTGTAGTAGACTGATGGCGATCGTTCGTCGAGATTTAATAACCATAGTTTGGAGAAAGCAGACATTGGTTGGTGAAGAATTCTAACATATATCAATTTTAGAAAAGTTTGAACTTTCAAAGAAAATATGATTAGAGGGGATCATCCGAGATGAATGCTAGCTATAAGAGAGGTTCAGAAGAAGTTTGGCTCTTGGAGGAGTTCGATCGAAAGAGAAGTCCGAAAGAAGTTCGGCTCCCATAGGAGTTCGACTGAAGGAGGAGTCCGAAAGGAGTTTGGCTTCTGAAGGAGTCCGACTGAAGGAAAGATTCGGAAGAAGTTTGGCTCTCGTAGGAGTCCGATTGAAGGAGGAGTTCGGCTCTCGGAGGAGTCCGACTGAAGAAAAAATCCAAAAGAAGTTCGGCTCCCATAGGAGTCTGACTAAAGGATAAGTTTGGAAGCAGTTTGGCTCCTGAAGGAGTCCGACTGAAGAAAAAGTTTGGAAGAAGTTTGGCTTCCATAGGAGTCTGACTGAAGGAGTTTAGAAGGAGGTCAGCTTCTATAGGAGTCCGACTGAAGAAGCAGTTCGAAAGAAGTTCGACTCCTGGAGGAGTCTGACTGAAGGAGTTTGGAAGGAGTTTGACTCCCATAAAAGTCCAATTGAAAGAGGAGTGTGGAGGGAGTTCGGCTCCCATAGGAGTTCGACTGAAGGAGGAGTTTGGCTCCTAGAGGAGTCTGACTAAAGAAGGAGTGTGGAGAGAGTTTGGCTCCTAAAGGAGTCCGACTAAAAATGTGAAGTTCGAAAGAAATTCGGCTCCTGAAGGAGTCTGACTGAAGGAGAAGTTCGAAAAAAGTTTGGCTCCTGAAGGAATCTTGACTGGAAGGAGAGTTCGAAAGAAGTTCAGCTCCTGAAGGAGTCTGACTGAAGGAGGAGTTCGGCAAGAAGTTCGCTCTCGTAAGAGTCTGATTGAAGGAGGAGTTTGGAAGGAAGTTCGATTTTCTTAGAAGTCCGACAGAAGAAGAAGTTTGACTCTCATAGGAGTCCAACTAAAGAAGGAGTGTGGAGGAAGTTCGACTCTCATAGGAGTTTGACTGAAGGAGGAGTTCGACTTCTATAGGAGTCCGACTAAAAGAGAAGTTTTGAAAGGAGTTTGGCTCCTAAAGGAGTTCGACTGAAGGAGAAGTTTGAAAGAAGTTTGGCTCTTAGAGGAGTTCGACTGAAGGAGGAGTTTGACTACGTAGGAGTTTGATTGACGGAGTGCAAAAAAAATTCGACTCCCGTAGGAGTTTGACTAAAGGAAAAGTTTGGAAGGAGTTCGGCTTCTATAGGAGTCCGACTGAAGAAGAAGTTCGTGAGGAGTCCGAATCCTGAAAAAGCCCAATCAAAGGAGAAGTCTGGGAGGAGTTTGGCTCTTGGAGAGTTCGACAGGAATGCGATCATTGGGAGAGTTCGACTAGGACTCGACTGCTGAGAAGTTCGATCGGCTGAAGGGGTTCAGCTGGGGCACGATCATTGAGAAGTTCGATTGGGTTCGACCATTGGAGGAGTTCAACTACTGAATGAGTTCGGCTGTTGGAAAGAGAATTTCTGATTGAAGCTCTTCCATGATTACTAGCTGCATTAGGCTAAGCACCTGGTTGGACTTCGATGGGAGCGGGGTTTATCCTCAATAATAGTCCTCCCACTTTCGAGTTTGAAACTTAAAGAAAGAGAGTACAAAAAGGGCGACTACCGAAATCCTCTTCAGGGCTCTGCACCAACTTAGGTTGAAGCTTGGGGGAGATCTTATCTCCAGCCAAGATTGACGTTGAATTTAAGGCTCGGGGGGATCCCATCTCCAACCGAGGTTTAGAAAAATTTTGTCTTTTGTTGATGTTGTAGTTGAAGCTTATGGAAGATCTTATCTTCAGTCGAGATTGGAGGAGATCTTCTCTCCTATTGATGTAAACTTTGAAACTTGGGGGAGATCTTATCTCTAGCCAAGGTTGAAGTTATAGTTGAAGCTCGGGAGAGATCTCATCTCCAACCGAGGTTGAAATTAAAGTTGAGGCTCGGAGGAGATCTCATCTCTAACTGAGATTGAAGGAGATCTCATCTTCTGTTGACGTAGATGTTGAAGCTCGGAGAAGATCTTATCTCCAACTGAGGTTGAAGAAGATTTTATTTTTTTGTTGATGTAGACTTTGAAACTCGGGGGAGATCTTATCTCTAACCAAGATTGAAGTTATAATTGAAGCTTAGGAGAGATCTCATCTCCAATCGAGATTGAAGTTAAAGTTGAGGCTCGGGGGAGATCTCATCTCCAGTCGAGCTTGAAGGAGATCTCATCTCTTGTTGACACAGACGTTGAAGCTCGAAAAAATTTCTATGTCCACCCGAGGTTGAAGGAGATCTTCTCTCCTATTGATGTAGGACTTTGAAACTCGAGGAAGATCTTATCTCCAATCGAGATTGAAGTTGTAGTTGAAAGCGGGAGAGATCTCATCTCCAGTCGAGGTTGAAGTTAAAGTTGAGGCTCGAGAGAGATCTCATCTCCAGTCGAGGTTGAAGAAGATCTCATATCCTATTGATGCAGATGTTGAAGCTCGGAGGAGTTTCTATCTCCAACCGAGGTTGAAGTTGAAGTCGAGGCTCGGAGAAGATCTTGTCTCCAATTGAGGTTGAAGTTGAAGTTGAGGCTCGGGAAAGATCTCATCTTCAGCCGAGGTTGAAGGAGATCTCATCTCCTATTGATGTAGACGTTGAAGCTCGGGGGAGATCTTATCTCCAGTCGAGGTTGAAGGAGATCTTCTCTTCGATTGATGTAGACTTTGAAACTCGACGAAGATCTTATCTCCAATCGAGCTTGAAGTTGCAGTTGAAGCTCGGGGGAGATCTTATCTCCAGCTTAGGATGAAGTTGAAGTTGAAGTTGAAGCTCGAGGGAGATCTCATCTCCAACAGAGGGTTGAAGGAGATCTCATCTCCTATTGACGATGATGTTGAAGCTCGGGAGAGTTCCTATCTCCAATCGAGATTGAAGTTGAAGTCGAGGCTCGGAGGAGATCTTGTCTCTAGCCGAGGTTGAAGTTGAAGTTAAGGCTCGGGGGATATCTCATCTTCAGTCGAGGTTGAAGTTAAAATCGAGGCTCGGAAGAGATCTTTATCTCCAGCTGAGGTTGAAGTTGAAGTTGAGGCTCAGGGAAGATCTCATCATCTCTCTAGCCAAGATTAAAGGAGATCTCATCTCTTGTTGACACAGACGTTGAAGCTTGGAGGAGATCTTATCTCCAACTGAGGTTGAAGGAGATCTTCTCTCCGATTGATGTAGACTTTGAAACTCGGGGGAGATCTTATCTCCAACTGAGGTTGAAGTTGTAGTTGAAGCTCGGAGAAGATCTTATCTTCGATCGAGGTTGAAGTTAAAGTTGAAGCTCGGAAAAGATCTTACCTATAGCCGAGGTTGAAGTTGAAGCTCGAAAAAGATCTTATCTTCAACCGAGGTTGAAGTTGAAGTTGAAGCTCGGAGGAGATCTTATCTCCAACCAAGATTGAAGTTGGAGCTCAGAGGAGATCTTATCTCCAGCCGAGGTTGAAGGAGATCTTCTCTTCTATTGTTGTCGGACATAATGGGGTTGTTGTCGGAGCCTTTTCTCTCATCTCATCTGAGATGAACGGGGCCTTCGACTTTGCTCGCATTAGGACGAGGTTCTCCTCCTATTCCTAATGGACTGTGGGGGCACATAAGGACCGTTGTGAAGGTCTCTCCCTCCATCTTGTCTAAAATGAATGAGGCCTTCAACTTTGCTCACATTAGGATAAGGTTCTTCTCCTGTTCCTAATGAACTGTGAGAGCACATAAGGATCGTTGTGAGAGCCTCTCTCCCCATCTCGTCTAAAATGAACGAAGCCTTCGACTTTGCTCATGTTAGGATGAGGTTTTTCTCCAATTTCTAATGGACTGTGGGGGCACATAAGGGCCATTGTGAGGATCTCTCCTTCCAACTCGTCTAAAATGAATGAGATCTTCGACTTTGCTCATGTTAGGATGAGATTTTTCTCCTATTTCTAATGGGCTGTGGGAGCACATAAGGGCCATTGTCAAGATCTCTTCTCCCATCTCGTCTAAAATGAACGAGGTCTTCGACTTTGCTCATGTTAGGATGAGGTTCTTCTCTTATTTCTAACGGACTGTGGGGGCACATAAGAATCGTTATCAGGGTCTTTTCCTCCAACTCATCTAAAATGAACGAGGTCTTCGACTTTGCTCACATTAGGATGAGGTTCTTCTCCTATTTCTAATAGACTATAGAGGCATATAAGGATCATTGTTAGGGCCTCTCTTTCCATCTCGTCTAAAATGAACGAGACCTTCTACTTGCTCATGTTAGGATGAGGTTCTCTTTTTATTCCTAACATGATCACCATTGATTGCTTCTTTCCTATCATCAGATAGTTTTTGTACCAAAAAATAATAATATTGAAATGAAGGAGTTTTATTAAAGAAAAATTACCGATAGTACATTCTCGAATTCTTCGAGTCTTAAGGCCGTGGGAGTGTTGTTCCTCAGAGCTTCTTCAGGCGGTAAGTTCTGGATCGGACAATCTCCTCTATTTTATTCTGATCTTCTCAATTTGGAGTAAGCTTCTCTTGACTTTAAGGCTGGGAGATGATGGTCCGTCGAAGTACCAAGCCCCTAGAGATAGCATCGATGATGCCGGAAGGCGGTCGATCTTCTTGTTGTTCCTCCGTCATTGGTTGTTCTAGCTGCGGTAGCACCATTGCCTTGCTTCAGGCTGACGTTTATGGAACATTGAGGAAGACATAGTTATGAAACCTTCTGGGGGGAGAACTTCTTCGTGCCCTTCTATCAAGGCTTTCTTGATGACGAGCTCGAGAAGTTCAGACTTGCTTGCGTTCGGAGAGAGGGTCCGTGAGCATAGCCGAGCTTCATTCGATCCTCCAGTAAAATCTCCTAAGGAAGAACTTCATGCCCTTTTGTCGGAGCTTCTTTGATGACGAGCTCGAGGGAGAGTTGGGCCTCGCTGATGCTCGGAAGAAGTCCATGAGCATGGTCGAACTTCATTCTGCCCTCTTATGAAATCTCCTGGGGGGAGAACTTCTGTTCTCTATTTCTCTTTCGAAAGAGAATCATGATCTAAACGTGAATCCTCTGATCTCTATTTCTCCTTCCTAAGGGTGATGAATATGCTAGGCCAAATGTTCTTCCTTGGGATCGATTTCTGACATCCTGATGGCGAGTTTTCTGATAGAGTTGCCGCATGGCCTGCACCATCTCGGTGAGACCTTGAACCCATTACATCAGTGGATTAAACTGCTCTGGATCTACCATGGCCATCGATGGAGGTGGAGATTGAAATATCGATAATGGAGCAGGAGTGGATGGATCCAGCTCAGATCTGACGATAGATATGGTAGATCTCTGGATGGTCGCCTTCTTTTGAGATACTTCTTGGGACTGAGGAAGAGGGTGGAGATGAACCTTAGAGAAGAAGGTCGGTAGGATCAACTGAGCACTCCTTTAAGAACAAAGATACCTTAGAGATAGAGGCCCTTCCTCTAGCACCAATTCTGTTGGTGCAGAATCTGGTTGACGTCAAAACGAGCTAGAGTGAAGGAGGACGGGATCACCGCTGGTGATCTACAAAATAAAATTTCATCCAGAGCCGGTGGTGGTGGCTCTAGCGGAACCCTCCAATGATCAAGTCAACTCTTCTGGCCAACAAAAATGGAGTGCTTAGGTGAGAGTTCGATAGAATTTTTGGGAAGGAGAAGAGAGCTTAGAGCTTAGAGAAAACATATCTAGAGGATCCCTTTTTATAGGTGGAGCTTGATTGATGGTAACAGCTACAGCTGTCTGGTAGTGGACCACTCAAGATCTGATGGAGTTCGGTACGGAGAGGAAGGTATTGTCAGACTGATAGTGACAGCCATACTATCTAGTAGCAGGCCGTTCGAGATCTGATGGAGTTTATCATGAAGGAGGCACTGTCTGTAGCATCGCTTGTAGCAGACTGATGGTGATCATTCATCGAGATTTAATAGCTATAGTTCGGAGGAAGCAGACGTTGGTTGGTGAAGAACTCCGACATATATTAATTTTAGAGAAGTTCGGACTCCCAAAGAAAATATGGCTAGAGGAGATCATCCAAAAGGAATGCTAGCTATAGAAGAAGTTCGAAAGAAGTTTGGTCAAAGGAGAAGTTTGAAAGGAGTTTGATCGAAAAAGTTCAGAAGGAGTTCGACTTTCGTAAGAGTCTGACTGAAGGAGAAGTCTGAAAGAAGTTCGGCTCCTATAGGAGTCCGACTAAAGAAGAGATCTAGAAGGAGTTTGGCTTCCGTAGGAGTTTGATTGAAGGAGTTCGGTTCCTGAAGGAGTCCGACTGAAGAAAAGATCTGAAAGAAGTTTGGCTCCCGTGGGAGTCCGACTGAAGGAGGAGTGCGGAGAAAGTTTGGCTCCCATAGGAGTCCAACTGAAGGAGGAGTTCGGAAGGAGTTTGCTCTTGGAGGAGTTCGATTGAAGAAGGAGTTTGGAAGGAGTTTGGTTCTTGGAGGAGTTCGATTGAAGGAGGAGTTTGGAAGGAGTTCAGCTTCCATAGGAGTTCGACTGAAGGAGAAGTTTGGAAGAAATTTGGCTTCCATAGGAGTTCGACTGAAGGAGGAGTGCGTAGGATGTTCAGCTCCCATAGGAGTCCGACTGAAGAAGAAGTTTGGCTTTCGGAGGAGTCCGACTAAAGAAGGAGTGCGGAGGAAGTTCGGCTCCTGTAGGAGTCCAACTGATGGAGGAGTGCGGAGGAAGTTCGGCTCCCGTAGGAGTCTGACTGAAGGAGAAGTTCGACTCCCGTAGGAGTCTGACTGAAAGAGAAGTTCGGAATGAGTTCGGCTCCCGTAGGAGTCCAATTGAAAGAGAAGTTTGGCTCATGGAGGAGTTCGATTGAAGGAAGAGTTCGAAAGAAGTTCGGCTCCTAGAGGAGTCCGACTAAAAGAGAAGTTTGGAGGAAGTTCGGCTCCTGGAGGAGTCCGACTGAAGTAGGAGTTTGGCAGGAGTTCGACTCTTATAGGAGTCCTACTGAAGGAGAAGTTCGAGAAGATTCGGATCCTGAAAAAGCCCAGCGGAAGAAGAAGTTTAGGAGGAGTTTGGCTCTCAGAGAGTTCGACAAGAATTCGACCGTTGGAAGAGTTCGATTGGGGCTCGACCGCTGAGACGTTCGACCGACTGAAGGGGTTCGGCTGGAGCTCGACTACTGAGAAGTTCGGTTGAATTCGATCGTTGGAGGAGTTCGGCCACTAGAAAGAGAATTTTTTATTGAAGCTCTTCCGTGATTACCAGCTATATTAGGTTAAGCACCAGATCGAACTTCGACGGAAGCGGGGTTTATCTCCAGTAGAATCAAATATGATTAAGAAAAAAAATAAACTTAACCATATTATGTCTATGCTAAGATATAGTGATAGAGCCATCGGTGTAAAGAGAAGCATCAAAATCTTTACAATCAGAAGCACGATTTTATTTTGCTTTTTCATACTTCTTCTGATATTGGGCAGTACACCAGTACTGACACAATCCATCCCATACATGATCTCCAAGCCAAAATGGTTTCTCCATATTTCTACAAGAATTAGTAAGAAGATTTTTTAAATGAGCTGCATCATGTTTTTCAAATTTTTTTTCTTGCCCATTGATCATTCGATGGCACAAACCGATACCTTCTCTACAATAAAAATAGACAAACAAAATAATTATCATAAAAAAATATATGAAAATTAAATTGAATTCATATTATTACTTACATTAAACTCATCAAACCATATATCTTTAACATTAGGAAATATTTTTTTAGGGTACCCATGGCTCATCAAAGTGGCTCCTCATAATTTTAATAGTGACATTTGCAGCTGGATGAGAAGGTAAGAACCTATAAATAATATATATTAGTTAGCGTAGATCAAATATTTTGATCATGCTAAAGTGATTATAATATTCTAAAATAAAATTATCACTTATCTATCTCCATTAAGGTATAACACTAGTATGTCATCGCTAGTCTATCTCCATAATATTCTAAGAATAGCTAGCCTCAAAATGAGTAGGATGAATAGTAAGAGATGCTGAACGGATAGTAGGTAATCCTGAATGGATAGAAGGTAATTCTAAATAGATAGAAGATCATCTAGGATAGATAGGTGCTGCGGGATAGATAATGGGTATTGCAGAATGGATAGAAGGTCCTGAATATAAAGATGGTGAATATATGGTGGCACCTAGTGATCTAGTAGGAGGTGGTGAATATACACCTGGCACTGAAGGTGATAGAGTTAGGTATGGTGCCATAAAAATGGTGGAAGGTGGGATAATAGACGATGATGGTGGGACAGTCGAGAACAATGGTGGGATAGTCGAGGATGATGGTGATAGAATAGTGGAGAAAGGTTGCTTCTTTGTAGGGTGACCTCTACTAGAGGAAATTTCTTACTGACTATTTATATCTGACATTTATAATAAATATAAAAGAATATTAAATTTCTTAATAATGAGATTAAAACTTCTCAGGATGAACTTACCTACATAAATAATGAAAAGCATTTAAAACTATTTATTATCATCTAAGAAATTATCATATTGGTCATGATCTTCCTCTTCATTTTCTGAATCATCATTGTCATCAAAATCTTCTTCCTTTGCATCATTCTCCACATCTTCTTCCTCCACATCTTTCTTATCTATGTCTAAGTTTGTATTATCATATCCCTCAACTTCCTCAAAACCACCCTCAACGTCTCTTAATTTTTAAGTGGATCATCATTTATTATAGTATCGACATGGGACATTGCATTATCTTGGTAAGCAACCTCCAATGCATATCAATCATCTATTATACCCCTTGGTTTGGTGTTGACGATAACCCATCATTGTACCTTGTCCCTTATCTTTTTATGATAAGATAGATAGTATACTTAAATCATATTTTTTGCAAATATGAAGGGATCAAACCTTGCATACCTTTGAGTATGTCGAATCTCTACAATTCCATATTGTTTATATACTTTCATACTATAATTCATTATAATATCAAACCATTCACAATTAAATAGCACCAACCATTTCATTGGATGCCTTGGATATTCTAGCTACACAATCTCCTTAAGGATACCATATAATAACTTCATCCCCTTGGTAAGAACCCTTAACACATACTCCACTATTAATAATTTTTTTGCCCATACTCAATTTTTCTATGTGAAACTTAAAATGATTGACAAAGTAAATAGGCTATGTATGAACCTTTCTCTTGGGACCCCATGCTAAGTCATGCAAATATTAACTCTATACTAAATTATCTCAATTGTGAATCTACACATGATATAACCAAAAAGCATTAATAAGCTCATAATTTAGGTAACAGGCATTGGTATAAATTCTAAGAGTACCGGCATACTTACATAGATCCAAAACTAATATAGAAACTTAGATGCAATCCTGACATCAATGTCAGTGGCACTAATATTTGGTGTGGATGCTTATAAATATTGAACAAAATATCTGACAATTACAATACTATTAGTAATGTGATATTCAATATAATGTAAAGTTAATTAATCATCAAGTATTTTCATTTACTCAATATATGGTTGAACCTCATCACAATTAAGTAATACATGTAAATGTGCAGCAACTAATTCTTTATCATCTAGATATCGACTTTTACAAGTTTTAGACAGGCGGTAAGGTTTATTAAAAATTGACATAGTTGTTGGGATCATCTCATCTTCACCCCCATCATCATTTCATCCAACTTTATTTTTTATTGATTGTATATGAGGTTCAAAAAATATGAACAAAAAAGAGAAGTCTCTTGGCACAAGTATGCCTCGCATATAGATCCTTCTACACGAGCTTTGTTCTTAACCATCTATTTTAATTTATTAAGAAACCTACAATAATTAAATAAATAGGTAAATGCATAATAATTTTAGTGATATATAATAATTAAAGCACCATGTTAATTTTATTAAATTAAAGTAATTATTACTTATCTCTCAAATGGGTACATCCACCGATATTGAATGGGACCACTAATTCTTATTTCATATGGCAAATGAATAGATAAATGCTCCATTAAGTCAAAAATCGAGGTGAAAAGATCCTTTCTAATTTATATAGTATGACAATAATATTTTATTCTATCTGCAACAAATCATCCGTCCGTAATACTATTGAGCACAAGTTCCTAAAAAATTTACTTAACTCAATTATGGGCTTCCATACTTGATCTAGTGGAGCACTAAAGGCAATTGATAGCAAATGCTCCATAAACACATGACAGTCATAATTTTTTATTTCGAATAATTTTTTTTTCAAATTCACACATCTATACAAATTGGAGACATATCCATCAGGCATTTTTAAATCTTTGACCCATTTACATATACAACTCTTTTCTGCTTCATGGTTAAGATGATTTTTGCTTTTGGTTTCATCACTTTTTCATTAGCTAATTCTTGCAACTCTAGATCCTTCGCTTATAGTACTCCTTTAAATCCATTCTTGCTTTCATATTGTCTTTGGTTTTACCTTTAATATCTATGACTGTATTAAACACATTATCAAAAATATTTTTTCTGTATGCATCATATCTAGATTGTGTTTGATTAAATTAGATTTTCAATATGGTAACTCCCAAACTATGCTTTGCTTTATCCAATTATGCCTAACCTCATATCCATCACATCTGCAAGAACCCTCCTCAGTTATCTTTGGAAAAGAAGAAAAAGCTTATCATACTTCATCCCCAGTCAACCTATGGGGAGGTTGATCTATTTTGACCTAGTTTTTATAGAATGCATCATTATTTCTTCTTAGTATATGATCCATTGTCAAAAATTGACGCTGACAATCAAACTAAGAATTTTTACCAACATATTTCAAAGTGAATGCTTTCGATCGCTCCATATAATATGGAGATGCCAATTTTTTTGTTGTACTCCATCCTGACAACATGCCATATGCAGGCAAGTCATTGATGGTTTATATTAATGTAGCCCTTATCATAAAATTTTACTTTCTTGAAATATCATATGTTAGGACACCTTCTTTCCACAAAACTTTCAACTCATCTATCAAAGGCTGAAAATACACATCTATCCTATTCTTTGGATTATGTGGACCGAGGATAATCAAAGTCAAGAACATATAAGGAGTAGCCATGCATAGTTCTAGAGGAAGATTGTAAGAAGTAACAATTACTGGCCAATAAGAATATGGTGCTGCCGATTGACCAAATGGGGTAAAACCATTAGCACATAAGTCTAATTTGACATTTCATGGTTCAATTACAAAATCAGGATACACACGTTTGATCAAAGTGTTTTCAAGCTTTTCCATCTAATGGTGACACAATACCCTTGACTCTCGTTTATTCTCATAGTGCCATCTTATGTGTGGAGTAAAACTCATGGAAGCATACAATCTTTTTAACCTAGGAATGAGATGAAAATAATGCATTCTTTTCATGGGGATCTCTTTCTATTATCTATCAATAATATTCTGTATTTTATAACAAGCTGCATCGCAAAATTTGCATTTCTTCTCTTTGTTAGGATTTTAGGATTTAGGGTTTAGGATTTTAGGGCTTAGGGTCCAAGGCACACTATCTACAAATTATGCATATATAAATACAAGATAATTGCTAACTAATTATTTTATTATTTAAAATTACTTACATAATAAATATATTCTATCATCAACTAATAGATAAAGTTAGATCTTATCTCATTCAAAAATTATATTAATTCTATAAGTCAATTACACTAATCAAATGATATGCAATAAGGGTCAAAAAAATTTTAGTAGTATTTTTTTTTAGTTCTTCTCATACGGCTGAAGATATGTGAGGAGAACTAAAAAAAAATATTATTTAATTTTTTTTAAATACTTAACATACCATTTGATTACTGTAATTATCTATAAAATTAATTATAATTTTCAAACTGTTTGAACTTGATAATCAATTAACCAATGTACATAATTTTTTCATTCGTATAAAAATATATAAATGTACGGATGCCGTAGAATGTGTATATTAATTAAAAGATGGGTCTATGGTTCTATACAATATAAATTTTATAAAAATAAATATCTAATTAATTAGTTAAATTAATATATAATTATAAATATAAATTTATTAAAAAGATATGATTGTGTAATGAAATCAAATATTGGTAATGAAATTAGATAGCAAGTAACAAGATATGGTTTATACAACAAAGTAGTAGAAACCAATGACATTAAAAACTTAAGGGTTGTGAACAACCACTACATCAGTATATTCAATAATATATGACAATATCAAGATTGATTGTTGCAGTGAATCCTTAAGTTATTTGACAGGTGGGGTTGGATGACTCGGGGGCCTAGCAGTGGACAGTGGTGCGATTGTCAAGGATGGTGGTAGTTGGGCAAAGCCCGTTGATGGAGAAGCTAAGGTCATAGCAGCGGTCCCTGATGGTAGTGAAGCTGAGGCACCGGTTCATCTCCTCGGTGGTAGCGGTAGTGGGCTGGAGGTCTGGGCATGATCAGATTCTAATAATAAGTGATGGGAGGTGGAGTGAGGATGGAAGGAGGCCAATAAGCGACGAAAAAATTGGGGGCCTTTTCTTTTGCACTTTTTCATTTTTTTTGATTGGAGTGAACATTAGACTCAAGGTTCGTCATTGTTTAGGTGGGTGTCTAAACAACCGTTGGATCTCCAGAAGCTTCCAGCCTTTTTCCTTTATAATTACACTTCATTTCTTTTTATTTTTTACATTTTGGGATAAGAATAATAATATAAATAACAATATGACCATAAGAAAGTTGCCAAAATAGGACACCAGCCTAGATAGTTGTATAATTTCTTAACATATATATATATATATATATATATATATATATATATATATATATATATATATAACAATACTCCATGGAGGAGTATTGTAGTGTTGCCAACTCAACTTCTCAAATGACTTTTATTATGCCACTTGGAAAGAATATTTATTATTAATATTTATTATTAACAATACTTTCTGAAACCCCATCCCTTCCTTGGCTCTCTCCTCTGTTCCAACTCTATAATCTATTCTATTTCAAAGACCACCACTGATGCCAAATAAGCCATGTCTGAGCCCTTCATCAACTCAAAATTTAGTTTATCAACTCATTCAAATACAAAACACGCTAAAAAAAATACTAACAAGTATACAAATATAACTTTTCATAGGGGGGGTGACAGGCCAGGAGAGGGGAGCGCTTGGAGGAGCTTGGGACGGACCGATGAAGGAAGGGGGATGCACCATAGATCGAGAGTCAGGAGGAGGCCACGAGCTGCCACATGGAGGGTGACCAACGATGGGAGGGAGGACTTTGATGGTGGCAGGATAGAGGAAGGGAGGGGACACTACTACAAAAAAGGGCTACGATAGTAGTTACGAATCACTATCGTAGCTCAAAAAATTGCTACCATAGGTTATGGCAATGATTTTTTAACCGCTGCTACTGCGGCCATCGCCGTAGCTCTATGGCAATGGTTGTTGCAGCGGTTGTTAGAACCACTGCCATAGATAGTCTATTGTAGTGGTTTATAAGTCGCTGTAATAGATCGATCTATAACAGCGATTATGTAACCGCTGCCATAGATTATCTATGACAGTGGTTACATAACCACTACCATAGATAATCTATAGCAGCGATTTCTTAACCATTATCATAGGTCTAATGCAGCAGTTGGCACCATTTACATCAAGAATCTATGGCAGCGATTATAAAACCACTGTCGTCGATCTTGAATAATTAAAAAAAATAAAATTTTTATTTTTTTATATATTTTATTTGATAAATATAGATATATAACATAAGAAAATATAATAAATATAAAAATTATTCTAAAATACTAAAATTTTATTATCGAATAAAATTTATTATAATATTTTTTAAAAAAATAAAATACATCAAAAATCTTCTAAATCTATATCATCATCGTCATCGTCGTCATCGAGAGCCGGAGCTGGAGCTGGAGTCGGAGCTGAAGCTGGAATGCGGGCTAACATATCTTCGAAGATCGTGACTTCAAAACATGCATTGAGCGTCGATATCTATCTCTCACGATGTCCTCCAGATGAGATGCGCGCTCCTCAGCCTGATCTGCCCGCATCGTAGCATGATCTGCCCATGCTAATGCCTTCTCAAGCTCCTTCCGACTGACGACATCGAAAGTCTTTGAGGAGACGCTCGCCTCGGACCAGTAGCTCATCAATGTGTGTCCGGGCCTGCATCGGATCCTTCTAGAGTGCTCAGATCCTAAGACCTGAGATAGATAGTCATGGGGCCCAAAGGTATCCGAGCCCTCGCTCGCGAGCACATCTAATTAATCCTATAATTATAAATTAAAATAAAATTTTAAAAAAAATATTATAATATGAATCATATATACTAATATATTTAATACTTACAAAAATATGTCCGACCATGGCATTCATCGACCTACCCATCTTGTCCGTACGACTGGATCGGAAGATCTTGCTACGGCTGGGCATCACTCCATCTCTCATCAGCTATAACAAAGAATAAATTTATAAGAAAGATGATAAAAAATATGAATTTAATTTATCTAGTAAGATTTAGAATTAATTACCTCTCTATGCACGCGATTAGCTATAGACTCGCGGCCTAGAGTGTGCGTATACTCTTGGGCTGCACGGTTCTTCCAATTTCAATGGAAGGTAGCCTAACAAGTATTCAAATAAATAATAAATATTTAAAAAATATTTAAATAAAACTTTAAGCATATTAAAAAATTCAAAAGTTAAAAATTTTACCTCGAACTCCTAGCTCCTTCAGTGTCTAACCATCCTCTCCCACTGATTCAGAGGATAATCCTGTATCCAGGGAACAAGCTCCTCCAGAGTATCTCGTTGGTGCTTGAGCCATCTTCTATGGAGCTTGATCTTGTAACCCCTGTACAACTCTCCAATCTTCTTCAGTCGGACATCTCGAGCCCTCTCATGATTGAAAAAGTCGCACCTCCTCTATATAAATTTATCAAAAATTAGTTATAAAATTAGTCTAATCAAACATATATAGTGTAAATATATATATATATAATGTATAAATATAACTACGATGCACGTACTTATCCATATCTCCTTCCATATTTGATTCTTGACGGCAACATCCATCAAACGTCAGTCTTTGGGCTCTATGGGAATGATGTCCAACTGCCTCACAAGCACTCCAAAAAAGAAATGCATCTCCCACGCAGTCTTCCCTCTGCATCGTAATAGATCATCACTTGATGCTGGTGGTTCTACACGTGTGCCATACGTGTGGTGTTAGATATATGTGCCCTAGAAGTCAGAATTGACTGACACTTGTAATACACTTGTAGGGGCAAAATTATAATTTTGACTAAAATCAATAAATATGTTATTTTCTATCACATATGTGTATTTAGTGTCTGTAATATATCCTTTGAGTTAATGGCAATGATAATTCATATTTTCAAGAGTTGAAAATTTAAGACATGAATAATCATTATTAACTCATAAATTGCTGCTAATTATAGGATCATCACGAGGATGGTGATTGATCCGGAAGGTTGGTGTACAATCGCTTCTTTTTAGTAGATGAGTCTTGAGTCTATGGTGTGAAGACACCAAAGTGAGAGTACAGATACTCGTTAGAGAATGAGGGCACTGAGCGTGACCACCTCGAGTAGTCATTAGGAAGTCTACCTTCTCATTAATGACTGACTCGATGCTGCAGTAGTGTATCTAGTTCTTTAACCTGAGGTGCATCGGTAGTTCACCTTAAGGGTGTTATAGTTTGACTACATCATTACTCGGTCTCCTAGCCATATGGAACCCTGAGGTGTATGTTGGCTATAGCATGTTCATTGTAGAAACTGGATGGCATCAAGATGGAATCTATCTACCTCGGTGGTAGAGGAGCAGCCCTATAATAATCATGAGAATCAAGTCCAGAAGTCCATGGCCATGGCAGAGTGAAATAATAGAAAGAGTTTCTATTTAGATTTTCACATTGGACTCGAATCGAATGATTACATCATATGACAGAAACTAGGGTTTGACGAGTTTACCTTAACCCTAATCTGATTGGAGCTCAAGATAGAAGAACTTAATCACACAGGTAGCTGCACCAAGAGGTTTGCATTCAGCTCTGATGGGTTACCACCATATACTGCTAGGTGTCACTGGTGGATTTTGGGAGCAATTAGAATGATTTAGATGATCAATCATTCTAGCTGTTCGAATCAGAAGAGTTCTGATCCATCGAAAGGAGTTTCGATGATGTCGATGATAGAGATCATGACATATCCCATTACCATATAGAACTGAACCTAACTGGATCACACAAATAAGGGTTTGAATCTGGTGATCATCAATTGAACTAATCTAGTTCAATTGATCTGAATGAGATTCAATTAGGTTCAAGGAAATCGTGCTAGCACTCGATTGAACCTAACGTTCTTCTTTTGCTATCATAAATAAGTTGTCCTGTCTGAGCCAAAGGAGTTTGTGCTCAATCAGAGGCCTTCATATGGTCTGACTGGAGGTTGTCCAAGTCAGAATAAGGTTGTCTTATTTTGTAAGACATTACCTGCCATTTTTGGTCACCTGCCATTTCTTGTTCTTTGACTTTGACTTTGGTCAAAAGTCTACCTTTGACTGGTCAAACATTGACCATTGACACTTTGACTTTTGACCACATGTCATGCACCTATTGGAGAGCTGGTGGGGGCCTGTCCCCCTGCTAGAACCTGGCAAGGAGGAGGGCGCACGCCACCCTAGGCGTGTGCCCAAGTTGGAGGCGCCTAGGAGTCCTTGTTGGACAAGGACTCCATCTCCTTTTTGGATTCCAATTAGAGTTCTTCTAAGAACCAACTTTGACTGATCTTAGGCACCCTCTAAGGAGGAATCCAGGGGACTCTATTCCCATCAATCAGATTTAGATCTGATTTCACAAAGGATTTGTGATTGGTTGAAAAGAAGAGGAGTTGGATCACAGCTAGTCTATAAATAAGACCCTGTACCCAACTCAGATTGACATGAGATTGAGATAAGAGTTTTCATACGCCCCAAGGCTGCCTCTCCCCTCCTTCTCCATGCCAAACCACCTTCTCCCCTTTCTCTCCATGTCCAAAAGGAGTTTTGGATTTTTGTTGGTGCGATTCAAGCAAGAGAAAGGCGATCAAAAGCAAGAAGGCTGCGCTGCTGCAAAGGACACTGCTGATCTTCAAAAGGAGTTTTGAAGATCCTCCAGATCAGATCCAGATCTAATTTTTGGAGACATGATAGAGAAGAAGAGGATCTCCATATCCAGCCCGAGTGAATATTGGTAGAGGCCAGACGCTTGCGTGACTAGATCCAGAACCTTCCGCTACATACAGGATCATCAATAGGGTAATAGGATTATCCAAATCAGGTAAATTAAATTTAATTTAATTTATTCTTATTTATTTTATTTATTAAAATAATATTAATCAGATCTGAAATATTTCAGATCTGATACAGATCAAAGAGAAAATTTTTGAAATATATCTCTTGATCTGATCAGATCTGAACGAACCTAGATCGGGAAATTAGGATTGTCCTTCATGTGGGACCATGAAATGTCCGGCTAGATGATGCACCTGCAATGCAAATATGTTATGCAAATATATAAGTGTACAAATACTATATAAAAAATAAAGTCGTGCTAATATAATAAAAATGTACACTAAAATACCTGCGACAGTAGAGGCTCAGCTGTCGATGGAGTAGATGCTGTCGATGGAGTAGATACCGATGGTGGAGGTCCCTGAGCAGCAGATATCGAGGTGGACGGAGTATGCTTCGACTGCTCCTCAGATGCTAAACTGCGCATAACCTACCAAGGGACAGGGGTGAAAGATAGATGTCGTTTCAGTGTCATCGTGACCTACAACGTTAATGAACATTAATCAATATAACATTATGACATATCAAATTCTATTCGCTTGAAAGCCGAGCCAGCTCCGTGCCTGAGACATCCGACTAGGGTCCTCCCCCAGTTGGCTCGATCACGATCTGAGCCAACTCGACCGCATATCCGAGCTGGCTCGGCTATGTGCCATCCTCTCGATCACTTCCTCTCTCCCTCTATCGATCTCTCTCGTCGGCGACGACGGTGAGGTCGAACCCCTCTCTTCCAACTTTTCCATCTCTCGATCTTCCTCTCTCCCTCTCTCGATCTTCCTCGTCGGTGAGGTCGAACCCCATCCCTCCCTCTCTCACTCTCTCGATCTTCATTGTCGGCAAGGTCGGACCCCATCTCTTCCAATGATGCCGACGAGGTCGGACCCCCTTCCTCCCTCTCTCGCTCTCTCGATCTTCCACTCTCCGTCTCTCGATCTCCCTCACTGACAAGGTCGGATCCCCTCCCTGCTAATGATGGCGGTGAGGCTAGATCCCTTCCTTCCTCTCTCAAGTACAGACCCGTTAGGTATTCAGATTCGAATCCGATACCATAATTAAAATTAGGTCCGGATCTGAATATCCAAGTTTCAATCCGAGCCCAATCCATTGACAGATCTAGTCCACAGTCATCGACATAGCACGACCCAAGGCTACTGCAACGGCATGACCCAAAAACTACGACATATAGATAATTATAATATTTATAATATTTATTATAAATATTTTATAAATTATTATAAATATATATGATTAATAAATAATACTATAAAATTTTAAAAAAAAAATTATACCTACAGCTATAGAGAGCGAGTCGCATCGAAAGCTCCGAGGGTCACTGACGATGACGCTAGAGGAGAACGACGATACTAGAGGTAACCTGCGAAACAAAAATAAGATAGTGAGATAGAGAAGAGAGAAAAAGAGGAAAGATAGAGAGAGTAGGGGCGATCGGGGATGGAGGGCCAGGGGAAGTGGGGCACAGTGACAAGGAGGCAGAAGGAGGCTTCGCACTCGACCGGGGGAGGGTCAAAATGGTGGTGGTGGTGGGGCGGTGGGGTTTCGCGGAAGTCGAAGGAGGATGGAGGGGGCTCACTGGAAGGGGGGTTTAATTTCGCACCGGAGTTGGAGGAGGATAGAGTATGGGGGAGAGTTTCATGAGGGCCGGTGGAGGGTTGAGGGTGGATGGGGGTTCATCGAAGGGAGTTTCATAGGGGGTCGAGGGAGGGTCGGATGGGGATTAGCCAGAGGGTGGGTTTGCTGGGGATCGAGGGAGGGTCGGATGGGGGGGCGGGAGGGGTGGGGTTTCGTGGGGGACTGAGCGAGGGTGGAGGGGGGTTCACCGAAGGAGGATTTCGTGGGGGCCGAGGGAGGGTCGGATGGGGGTTCGTTGGAGGGAAGGTTTCGTTAGGGTCGAGGGAGGGTCAGATGGAGGGATAGGGGGGCCGGGTGGAGGCTGGCGGGGAGGGTGGTCGGAGATGGGAGGCCAAAGAGGGAGGAGGAAGGAGGGGCAGCGCCGATCGATGGAGAAGGAGGGGCGATGCCGGTCGGGAGGGAGGAGGGGCAATGCCGGTCGGGGAGGCGGAGCCTAATCGATGACGAAGAGGAGGGAGAGAGAGAGAGAGCGAGAAAGATCGAGCACGCATGGAAGGAAAGAAAAAATTTGAAGATTTTTAACCTAACCTATGGTAGTGGTTATCAAACCATTGCAATAGATGTACAACAGCGATTATCCAAAATTGCTGCCATAAATCTACGGTAGCTGTTTTATAACTACTGCCATAGATCTATAGCAGCGATTTTTGATAACCACTGCCATTGATGAAAAATAATTTTTTTTTCTTCTAAATTTTATATAATTTTAAAATTTAATGTCTATATTCACCATTCATTATCTAAATAATTATTATTAGAGTGTCATCATAAAAGATCACTTCGATCCGATGGCCCTAGCTTCATCGATAAAAAAAATTTGATTTCGACGATCACGAACGACGATATGATGATCTGATAGATGAAGATCTCTGATGGAATCAAAAACCTACAACAATGATCTCGATGATGTTTGTAGTATACTATCGAAGTTTTACTTCAATCAAATATCATTATCATGGTCAATTTAGTATGAAATGATTTCGACCGTTAAATTAGAAATAAGCAATAAATGGATTAAATGGCATTCGGTTATGAGATAATTTTTTAGTTAAATAATCTTTATTATAATTTTAAATATTTTATACATTGATGATAGTAAAATTTAAATTATTTTCGTATAAATTATTCATGTTAAGTAGATATTGCAAAAGTACGAGCATAACAATTAGTGAAGTTTCAGAATGGTTATCAGGAGACGTATAGTTTTAGATCGTTCTTCATCTCATGATTAAATTTTATAATCACCATCATAAAAAAATGATTAAAATAGTAGTCAAGATTATTTATAAAAAAAATTATCTCATAATCAGATACCATTTGATCCTTTGATCACTCGTTTATCATTTAATGGCCGAAACTAATCTATACTAAATTGATCAAGATAACAATATCCGATTGAAATGAAACTTTGATAGTATACAACAAACATCATCGAGATCATCGTTGTAGGTTTTTGGATCCATCGAAGATCTTCATCTATCAGATCATCACATCGTCATTCGTGGTCGTTGAAATCAAATTTTTTTGATCGATGAAGCTAGGGTCATCAAATCGAGGTGATCTTTTACGACGATACTCTAATGATAATTATTTAGATGATGAATGGTGAAGATGTACATTAAATTTTAAAATTATATAATATTTAAAGAAAAAAATATATATGACAGCGGTTATAATTAATCGCTGCCATAAATCAGATTATAACAGCGATTTCTACTAACTACTGCTATAGATCCGACTTATGACAGCGGTTATAATGAACCACTGCTATAGGTCAACCTATGGCAGCGATTTTCTGTAATCGCTGCTATATGTCGGACCTATGATAGCGGTTACAAAAATCGCTGCCATAGGTCTGACCTATAGTAGCAGTTAACGAAAATTGCTGTCATAGAAGCTATGGCAGTGGTTTCGAAAATCACTGCCATAGTAAGCGCTATCATAGGCCATTTTTATAGTAGTGGGAGGAAGAGCTCCAATAATGGCGGGACGAAGGAAGGGAGGGCTCCGATGGTGGCAGGATAGAGGAAGAGAAGAGAGGAAGGATAGGACGAAGGAAGGGAGGAGAGGGAGGGCTCTGGCGGTGGTGGAATGGAGGAAGAGAGCTCTAGTGGTGGCGGGATGGAGAAAGGGAGTGGAGGGAGGGCTCTGCATGAAGAAATTAAAACGATTATGATGAATGCTCTACACAATGCTAGTTTAAATTTAAAACCAAAATCGGTCCCCAATAATAATTAATTTAAAAAAATTATAACTAAATTTTTTGTTGCAAAATTTTAATAAATTTTATGACTGAAAAAATGGTCATTAATTTATAATTAAAAAAATTAATAAAATAAAAATTTTACGATTGATTTTTTGCTTGCAAAAGTTTAGAAAATTTTGCAACTAAAAAAATAGTCGCTAACCTATCATCAAAATAAAAATTAATAACTTAAAAAATTATGATTGATTCTTTGATCGTAAAAGATTTAAAATAATTTAAAAATTTTGCAACCAAATTTTTGGTTGCAAAATTTTTATAGATTAAACAATAATTCAAGTATTTTGCAATTGATTTTTTGGTCGTAAAATTTTCATATTTTGCAACCAAAAAATCAATCACAAATTAATTTTACAACTGAATATAATTTTTCTATTTTTTTTTAATATAGTATAATTTTAAAATTTAAAGCACATCTTCATCACTTATTATCTAAATAATTATTGTTAGAGTATCATCAAAAAAGACTATCTCGATCCGATAACCCTAGCTACGTCGATCAATAAAATTTGATTTTGATGACTATGAACGTTTGTTTTATGATATGATAAATAGAGACCATCAATAGATCTGAAAACTTACAATGATGATCTCGATAATATTTAGAGTATACTATCAAAATTTTATTTCAATCGAATATCATCATCATGATCAATTTAGTATGGAATAATTTAAGTCGTTGAATGAAAAATAAGTAATCAAAAAGACAAACAACATTCAATTATAAGATGATTTTTTAGATAAATAATTAATGCAACCAGTAGCCGCAAAAGAGCTTCAGCAGATGGGTCTTAGCCAAACCCTTACAGCCGGCCGAACTACTTAACGGTTGAGCTTCTTGGATGCCCAGCAGTCGGGCTTTAGCTGAACCCCCAGCGGTTGAGCTCCTTAGAATCCGTTCAGTCGGCCGAACTGCTTAACGGCCGAGCTTTTCGAACTTCCAGCGTCCGAGCTCCTTCAAATCCGTTCAGCCGACCGAACTGCTTAGCGGTCGAGCTCCTTGAACTCCAAGCGGTCGGGCTTTAATGGAATCCCCCAGTGCTCGAACTTTTCAGCGGTCGTCCCTCGGTCGAACTCCTCAAGCGACCGTCCCTTCAGTCATCCCCGAACTCCTCCCTTTTCCTCGACCGAACTCTCCTACGAGTCCAAACTCCTCTGGACTATCGATCAGTCTGCAATAGATGACAAGATCGCGATATGGCCACCACTACTGGCGACCACTCTCTCCGTAACCTGCTCCATGCGGCCCACGACTCGCCGGTATGGCTCCCACGATCTACCGGACGACGCCTTCCTCTCCGTACCAAACTCCATGCTGCCCGACGACTCTCTGCCAGACGGCACAGCCGTCACCATCAACTAAGCTCCGCTATAAAAGGACCCCTCCCGACATACTAAGGCTAAGCTCTCTGAACTCTCGACTCTCTAAGCTCTCCTCCACATCTCTAAGCTCCGGAACTCATTCCGAGCACTCCATTACTGTTGGCCGGAAACTAACTTGACCGTCGGAGGGTCCTGCCGGAGCCACCACCCCACCGGTTCCGGACGGGACTTCGTTTTGCAGGTCCCCGGCGGCGCCTCAGCGGCCTCGACTTGCGGACCTCCGGCGGCGACGGATTTCTGCACCAACAGATTGGCGCTAGAAGGAGGGCCTGAACCTTCGAGGTTCCCTTGTTCTTAAAGGAGTGCTCGGTGATGATTTCTCTCTCTCTGGAGATTCGTTCTTCCTCACTAGAGTTCTTCCCCGAAGAGAAAATGCCTCGAGAGCTCTAACTCGGTGATCGACAGCCTGCGCGCCAGATCCGTCTATTCCTGTTTCAACCTGAGCAGCCCAAGTTCCACACGAAGTCATCACAGACGTGGAGCAGTTCAACCTGCTGGTTGGGTCTGTGGCCCCGTCGAGATGATGCTGGCCGTGCGACAACCTCCGATGGGACCTTTGCCAGCAAACCAGCCATGAGGATGCGAGGAACCGACCTTAAGGAAAAGCATTTGGGCATACCAATCATCCTTAGGAAGGAGAAATGGAGAGCAAAAGTTCTCTCGTAGAAGGTTTCACAAGGAGATCGGAACGAAGTTCGACGAAAGCGAAGCTGAACTCCCCCTCGAAGCTCATCATCGAAACGAAGTTCGGTGGAAGCAAAGCCGAACTCCCCCTCGAAGCTCATCGCTCAAGTCAGGCCAAACTCCCCCCATCTCGAGATGTCATCAACGAAATCCCCTACAAAGAATTCACAGGAGGCGGAATGAAGTTCGGCAGCTCAAGAAAAGTCGAGCTCCCCCTCGAGCTCGTTGTCAAGGAAGTCCGGATAAAAGAAGCAGGAAGTTCGGCGCAAGCGAGAGCAAAATGAAGTTCTCCCGCGGAATAAAGTTCGACGCAAGTAAGACCGAACTCCACCTCAAAGCTCATCATCGAGGAAGCCCCGACAAAGGAGCATGAAGTCCTCCCGCGGAAGTTTTCATGAAAAAGCGGGATGAAGTTCGGCGCAAGCGAGGGTGGAACAAAGTTCTCCCGTGGAATGAAGTTCGACGCAAGTGAGGCCGAACTTCACCTCGAAGCTCGTCATCGGAATGAAGTTCGGTGCAAGCAAGGCCGAACTCCGCCCTCATGAAGTTCGGTGCGAGCAAGGCCGAACTCCCCCCTCAAATCTCATCATCAGAACGAAGTTCGGCACAAGTGAGGCCGAACTCCCACTCGAGTATGTCACCAAGGAAGCCCCGACAAAGGGGCATGAAGCTCTCCCGCAGGTTTCAGAAGGAGACGAAATGAAGTTCGGCCGCATCCACGATCTCCCCAGCGCGTGCAAGGCCCGAACATTTTGAGCTCACCACCGAGGAAGCCCCGACAGAAGGGCGCGAAGAAGCCCTTCTCCCGAAAGATTCCGCGACTATGCCCCCCTCAACGCTCCTCGAACTCAGATTCTCACCGAAGTGAAGGACCAGCTGCCAAGATCAGAAGGGTTATAGTCTCCCCCAAATAAGCGCGATCGAAATAAATACTGCCTCTACTATTGCAACCATGGCCACGACATCGAGGAATACATCCAGCTCCGAGACGAAATTGAGGAGCTCGTCAGAAAGGGACGGCTGGGTAAATTCCTTCGGCACAAGTCTGAAGCAGGAAAAGATCGGCCAAGGGTGTTGTCATAGCTAGAGATGGCAAGGAGCTCGGCACTGCCATAGCCAGAGATCGCAAAAAGGTTGGCCACCTTATGGCCTCATCCACATTGCCCCTAGGAGGAGCTTGGTGCATCAACGATTCGTCGTCTCCCAGCGATAAGAGCATGCACCAAATTGAGAAGGCCAGCATGAGGAGGTCGTCCACCCTGAGACTTATTGCCGAAGAAACCCGGAGGAACAACACTACCACGACCTTGAAATACAGAATTTGGGGATGCGCTGCTAGTAACTTTCTTTCAATAAAATTCTTTTCTTTCGATAATATTATTTCTGGATGCGAAAGCTATGCGATGACAGGGAAGAAGCAGTCAATAATTACCGCATTAGGAACATGAGGAGAACCTCATCCTAACGTGAGCAACAACCTCGGCTAGAGATAAGATCTCTCCTGAGCGACCGAGCCAACCTCGGTTAGGAACAGGAGGAGAACCTCGTCCTAATGCGAGCTACAACCTCGGTTAGAGATAAGATCGCTCCCGAGCGACCGAGTCAACCTCGGTTAGGAACAGGAGGAGAACCTCGTCCTAACACGAGCACCAACCTCGGCTAGAGATAAGATCTCTCCCGAGCGACCGTTGACAACCTCGGCTAGAGATAAGATCTCTCCCGAGCGACCGTGAACAACCTCGGTTAGGAACAGGAGGAGAACCTCGTCCTAACACGAGCACCAACCTCGGCTAGAGATAAGATCTCTTTCGGCGATCGAGTCAACCTCGACTAGAGATAAGATCTCTTCCCGAGCGATCGTTGACAACCTCGGCTGCAGGAGATAAGATCTCCCCCGAGGAAAGCTCGACCGCTCCTCGATCGACTGCAGGAGATAAGATCTCCCCCCGAGGAAAGCTCGACTCGGCTAGGAGATAAGATCTCCCCAAGTGTCCGCTTCAACCTCGATCGTAGGAGATAAGATCTCCCCCGTGGAAAGCTCGGTCGCAGGAGATAACATCTCCCCCGAGTAGGCCAAAGATCTCTAAACCTCGGCTGTAGGAGACAAGATCTCCCCCGGATCAACTTCAGCCGCAGAAAATAAGACCTTTCCAAAATCGAAGGCCTCGTTCACAAAGGACGAGATGGGAGGAAAGGCGCGGACGATGGTCCGTATGTGCCCCCATAGCCCGTTAGGAATAGGAGGACCTCGTCCTAACACGAGCAAAGTCGAAGGCCTCGTTTACCTTAGATGAGATGGAAAGAGACGGACGACGGTCCGAATGTGCCTCCACAGCCCGTTAGGAGCAGGAGGAGGACCTCGTCCTAATGCGAGCAAAGTCGAAGGCCTCGTTTACAAAGGACGAGATGGGGGGAGAGGCGCGGACGACGGTCCGTATGTGCCCCCACAGCCCGTTAGGAACAGAGGAGAACCTCGTCCTAACGCAAGCAAAGTCGAAGGCCTCGTTCACCTTATAGACGAGACGGGAGGAGACGGACGACGGTCCGAATGTGCCTCTACAGCCCATTAGGAACAGGAGAAGGATCTCATCCTAATGCGAGCAAAGTCGAAGGCCTCGTTCACAAAGGACGAGATAGGAGGAGAGGCGCAAACGACGGTCCGTATGTGCCCCCACAGCTCGTTAGGAACAGGAGGAAGATCTCGTCCTAATTCGAGCAAAGTCGAAGATCTCGTTCACCTTAGACGAGACGAGGGGAGACGGACGACGGTCCGAATGTGCTCCCACGGTCCGTTAGAAATAGGAGGAGAACCTCGTCCTTTGCAGATTTCTTTTTGGTGTTATGGGATACAGGTTTGACTGGGATGTGCATCTGGACAGGCTCTGAATTTGTGATGAGGCTATTTGGCTACTGGACTTATGAACTTTGTCTCCGGATCCAACACTGCATGCTATGGATCCAAATGATGCTTGCTTTGTTCCCAAGGTTGTTGTTTGGGATGGGTTCCTTTTACAGCTTAGTCATTCTACTTGGGTGCGTAATTCATTAGCTTCTTTGGTGGAGTGGCGTATTTACGGACTGGGGGGAATGTGTTGTAGTCTTGGTTTTGTACTTATCCTTTTTTAATGTTAAGCTTTGCTCCTCTTTTTACCAAAAAAAAAAAAAAAAAAACGGGATCAAGCAAGCAAGCAAGCAAATAAAATAAATCGATTGCTAGATTTTCAGACATGCATGGAATATTTCTTTGCCACAGATGATATATAAATGCAGGTTGTCAAAAGCCGGAAGAAAGAATGCATGGAGGGTATGGAATGCTCTACCCTCGTTTCTACGTTCGGCAATCAAGTTAAGAACTTCCAAGGGTTTGGAAACCAACGGGCTATTCTAGGATAACTGATTGTATGCCCAAAATTCTCTTAGAGTCATGATGAAAGTTTCAAATGAAACTTGAGCAGATATTTTAGAGCCTGTTCTATGGGATTCGGGCCGGTCCACTTCGAAGATATGTTTACGGATAATTGTGAATATAGGCTTAGTTTAGGCTGTAATCCACTAATTTTTCTGGTCATGCAGATCCAAGTCAAGTCGTGAATTTTATAAGAATTTTAGTCGCGCCCTTCGGAGGAACGTGATGGTTTTGGATAAAGGGATTAGAATGAATGGTTAAGAAGGAAGATCAGCAAAAACAAAACAAAAAAAATGAAGAAGTGGATGGTATTATTCCATGGACGTGGATACAAAAATCAGATTTGGATGCATCTTTTAGTGTCTAACTTGATAGGAGGGAAAAGATAAAATATGGTGATACAAGATGAATTATATATTTATGTCTTTAAAAATTATTTGTTAATGTCTTCCTACGCACACACAGTCAATATATATAAATATATGTTTCATTCGAACCTTCAAATTAACTAGAAGATAAAAGAAAATAATATCTTTTAACATTATTTTAAAATGTACATCTGTGACCAATTTTTGAATTAACTTTTGATGTCAAAATAGAGTCAAATGGATCTATTCTCTGCCATTTCTTAAAATGGTAATCAAAGAATTTAATAAGTATTCGAGAGTGTGATGGTTACGTATTAATTATATGCAACATGGGTTTTTGGAGCTAGGTGTGAGTGTTCGAGTAATATAGGAAATAGATAAAAAAAAAAATTTAAGAGAAGAAATAATCGAGAAAGAAAAATAGAGAAAGGAGAGAAAATAATTTTTAAAAAAAGGAATAGGTAGAAAATTAGAATGGAGAAGCGTAATTAAAAGGATTTACAACAAAATGACATTTTGGAAAGCTAATAAAGTTACAACATGAAATAATTTAACTATTTTCTTTTGTTACCTAGTGGTTCACCCTTGCAGGTTGTGTAATAATTTTTATTTAAATATCTTGATAGATTAAGATTCTGATCAGGGCTTCCAAAAATATTAGGATTTGTTTGGTTCATGAAAAAATTTTTATTTCATTGGAACTTATTTTTCGGAAAGTTGATGCTGATACCTGATATTTGGTTGACCATAGAAAAATGGCATAGAAAGTATACTTCATAAAATTATTTATATTTGATCAAGCTTTTAATTTTTTAAAAAAATTATATAAAATATTTTTTTATTTTTAAAATTAAATATAATATTTTTATTTACAATATTTGGAACACCAGCGGGAGCGGTATCAATAGAAGGAGAATGTTAAGATATGGATGCCGGTACTAGAGGCCTAACCCAGATTAAAAGCTAGGAATGCTTGAATTGAGAGACAGATAATTGTCCATGCTTCATAACCATTCCTTCTTGTAAAATCATGACAATTATTTTTAAAATAATCATTGACAACAGAACATTTTAGGTTTGAAGCAGAATTAGTCATGTGAGGTGGTTGCACACATTCCTAATTATTTGAAGAAATTAAGTTCGATCCATTTTAGCATGATGGCTTAAAGGTACTTTTAGAAAATTAAAAATTACCAAAATTTTCAGCCCATAGGAAAGTGGCTTTCAGATGTCCTAAATGGATTTGTCTATCCCATGAGAAAGCTATTATCCCATCTCTCTCTTTTGAAATCTCTAACCAAAATATGAGCTATTTTTTTACACTCCGTGGACCATACCATCCCCCTACTTTTCTCTGTGAACCAAACGAGTCCTCGGTGATCAAGAAAGGCTGCAATTCTTTGCGTAAGAGGCTCATTTTTTTCCTGTTCAACTGCTAAACCACTTGGAATGCACGTTGCCAGTTGCCACTTACGGCTCCCAAGGAAAAGCGAGTCCGGAATGCTGCATGTTGGACTTTGGGCCTTTCCCCTCGTGGATATAGGAGAGATGAAATTTAGTTTTACTTCTATTACCAGCCTTGTTGATTTGTATGTTTACTAGTACTTTAAGTCTTAAGGTCCAATTAAGTCTACCTACTTCTAAGCAAGGACCAAATCCATCCCCACAATCACTCTTTCAACATTGAAGCGATTTAAAATCAAATAAAATACTAGAGACTCAATCTTATCAAGCTTAGAAATTCAACCATCGGGCTTTGTTTTTTAGTAGAGCAACCCAAAGTCCAGGGTACACGTGTATGCAACTAAGAAAGCACATCCAAAAGCATGGAGGCTCACATTGACACCACTAAGAAAGCTATCACAACATGACCAAGCCCAAAGTTGGTCACTTGGAGAAAAAGGATAAAGGGCTCTATGAAAAGTATTGATTCTGATCAAGCTGCGGGTAAGACAAGGTAATAATATTTACATATAGTTGCGGTGCATGAGGACCGCAAAATTTGTTCTTTAGAAGGATTTCGCAGAAAAGTAAGGAAAATACTTTCTATACCGCACGCTGCATGCGGTGATTGACGTGCGCATGAGGCTAGCGCATGACGTCCGAAAAAAAAAAAAAATTCTATCAGTCTTGTGTATGCACCAATCACTATGCATGGTGCGTGCGAGCTGCACCGCGCTCGGTGTAGAAAGTATTTCCCTAAGTATAATTTCCATGCATGCTTCAATCCCAACTCTCAGCCCACTCAATCTCCATCTACTTGCTCGCACTCCCCTCTAGCATAGTGGGCCAAGCTTTCTAAACGGGTTTGTCAGTGGGAATTGGGTCGGATTTCTGGGCCTCTTCTTCTGTTTCTGGGCCGGCTTTGTATCCAGCTTTTACTACATTTTGGTTTTGCCAGCAACGGAATTAAACCGGGCCATTCGGGCTATGAGAACCACGCATGAATAGATGTTAAAATCATCGGGAACAAAATATAGATATGATAAAAAGTAAAATGAACAATAAGATCTTGATAATTCCATGATATACATATAATTACAGGTGAACGACACATAAAAGATCATGGTACGAATAGTAAGTTAGAGAACTGTCTTCTTCTTCTTCTTTTGAGAAAAGAATGGGAAAATCCCATCAATATTCAGAATTTATCAAAATTTAAGACTATTTTTGGCGTTTTTAATATATAGATACCATAAATCTATGGCTGTCAAATAATTAAGTGATACAAGCAAAAAAGAAAGCGATAATCTTGATGACAACATATATTATTCTGGCCCTACTCTGGAAACTCTTTGATATAGCTTTGTCACCCAAAGACACCATGGTATGGTTGGAGCTATCCATTGGAGCAAGGAACTACTAAATCTCTCCACTCTTCGAGAGGCTACACTGAAGTCCTGTTAATATAATCAAAAGTTCAATCAACATAGCTCCACTTGGTCGTTGATGGATTAGGAAAATCCATATGATGGTGATGACATAACAAATTGTAAATAGCCAACAGCTCAGATCCTCCAATGCCAGCGGGCGGATAGTTACATCAAGAAGGCTAATGATGTTATATTACTAATTAATTAAATAAACAAGTAATTATAGATTCGTATCAAAGATCCGGGACACCTAGGTTGTTTAGACCCTTGACCGAAAGACCAGACCAACGCAACGCTAGATGCCATTCTGATTCATAGAATCCAAAGCTCAACTTCGTGAAGAATTTTTTTTTATAAATATATAAGAAACTTGGACTATGGAGACAACGCTAGCGAATCCAGTGAGGGCTTGGAAGCTGTACCGCATAAGCCAATACCTTTATGATGTGCTAATTCTTTTCGAAAGGAACGACAAATATTCTTATATATTAAGATCCAACACGACGCGGTGGCTTCCTTACGACCCTTGACTTAAGAGGCCTTGATGCTTGGAAAGGAGAAGAACACGCCTTCCGACAGACCGAAGTCGGTGCGATCCGTGTCTCGGATGGCACCAAATCTGGCAGCAGGGAGGCGGCATGGCTTACTTATTTAATTCCTTCACTAAACCTTGTAGACGCCACGGCATTGGCCGGTCGGGGGAGGCTGCCCGGAAAAGCTTTTGCAACACCATTCACGAGCACAATGCAGTCCGTCTATTAAATTTAATATAAGCTGGGTTAATAGAGTGGGAGCAAGTTAGGCCACCATTAGGGGGAATAGGGATTTAGGTCAAGGACAAATTTCTCGCTACAAAGATGGTGGTTTCCCTTACATTTTTTTTGGTACCTACCATGACCTTAAGCAGCACAAGAAGGATTTAAAATAGTGTTAAAGGGGTCGACAGCTCGCGTGCTCTATTGTTGGCGAGGGAAGGTTTGTGTGTCATGAGTGTTGGGAAAGAGGATATGTCCGCCCGTGGCTTGACCTTTGGAGTATGAGTTGGGATGCTCTACCTCCCTTTCAGGGGTTCCAATGGGCCCCTGCCATTGTTTTGAAGCAAAGTGCACTTGGTTTGAAGCAATTGGGTTCTCGACAGAAAAGAATGATTTGAAGCTGGTGGAACTTCCTACTTTTGGCTAAAATCTAGGCGTGGACTCTGGGATTATTTTTTCCCTCTCTGGTAGAAAGGCTACGGGGATTGGTTAAGAGTTAAGAGTATCATCTTTGACGGTAACATGCTGCCGGGCTGTCGGTCTCTTTTAATTAGCACGAGACTTGCATATTCGTTTGGGATATCTCGCTCTAATATATGCGTGAACTCATCATTTACTAATATTGATAGGCTTTCTGATAATCCATAGTTCTGGAGAGGGGAATCCTTTTTCTTTAGAAAAAAAAAAAGAAAAGATGACAAGCTTAAATTAAGTTGCATCATTGTTTTGTGGAACATATTGTGGTAGGTCGAAGGAGGAGGATTTTATGATAGCACAGGCCTCGTTCACTCACCCTTTTGCAAACCTCAAGGCCTTGTGGAAAGAATAAACAGGATTAGGTTAAGTTCATTGGATAGTTTTTAATCTACTCCTGTACTGTTGGTAATGGAGGTCAGGCTCGATGGCTGGCTTTGAACTCTTTCCTCGAGTCTCAGAGGTAGCCTTGAATTAAGTGACCTACTTGTTTAGATCCAAGTGGAGCAGTAACGTGCTTCTGAATGTTCGTTTAACAAAACTAGCATGGTGCAAGCATCAAAGAATTGATTTGGTCAACATATCGTGTCAGTCGAAAAAGCATCGTAAAAGAGAATTAGTATATCTTCGAGGGATGGAATTGGTTGCACTTGCTTGTAGAATTCAAACGTCGATTTATAGAAATTCCCTGGTGGTAAGAAGCATTAAGCTCATTGCTGCCAGAGTAAAGTAGTCGAAGTCCATGACCAAATTAGTTTACTCAACATCGAAATGTTCTTTTCTTAATTTGATTGTCCTCTGGTTGCAATAAAGAATTAGAATAATCCCTGCCCAGCTTTGTTGAATTGGAAAACTTTGTGGCTGGTCGTTTGTCGGAAATTAGTATGAAAGCTTAAGGAGAGAGTGCAAGAAGTCTGAACCGATATTTTAATATCCTAGACTTGGTAAGTTCCGTTGTGCCTTACGTGACAACCAATGTAAAGTTTCTTTGACAAGTGGCGTAAAAGATGGCCTACCCTAAAAGGAACAAATAGCTCTCGTCTTTCAAGCCTTTTAGTTTTATACATTTTACCTAACTGTTTTAGTTTTAAACTATGTATATCTTTAGTAGGATGACTAGACTAGTCCAACACGACCGACATTTGCTTGGTCTATGAGAAATTTCGATCCATGCATTGGAATTGGGAATTGTCTTCGTAACATCATCAGCTATAACAGCAGGTAGTTTACCGCTGGTCCTTTGGACCATACCAATTCCCAAGATTGACCGGTAGATAAACTCCACATTACCATTTGAACGTATTTGACACTTTCAATGGATTATTAAGCTTGAACTCTTCATATCAACTCTAGTTTACTCGTTTCTCCTCGTACCTACTTTCATTATTTCATTTCTTCTTAGATTTTAATATCAAAACGGACACAAAATGAAAACAATAGCAAACGCGCCAATCACCAGCCACCTTCTCCACGGTTCTCACACACTCACCTCGGCGACCTAAGCCACCTTCCTCTCGGCCATAGGCACATGGAAGGTTCCAAAGCTTAGGGTACTCCGGCCCGGAACATCCAAACCGTCCATGCCGTGGTCTCAACACACACTTTAAGCACTATTTAATAGCATGATAACTTTATGCAAAAGTTATAGACAAGGACACCCCGCTCGCCGTCTTCTCTTCTCTCTCTTATTCAAAATGCTGCGTGTGTTACGAAAAAAAAAATTGCTGCGTCACCCCGCGCGTAGTCCAATGCGGTTGCTTGGCGACCATGTGACCCCCCACCGCCCCTTCTCTTTTGCCGCCTCGCTCGCCGTTTTCCACTCGGAGAGAAACCATGGGATCCCTCTGGCGGCTCTGGCACGCGCCACGTTCCCGCCTCCTCGCCCTGGGGACCTAACTTGCGCCTCCATATCTTCCGTGATTTCAGTGGCAAATAATGAAAAGTAGTTGGAGCGACGACTAGCATAAGTAAATGCTATAATCGCCCAGGTTGCCGTTGCTGAGGCGAAGCTTCGAGCTTCCACGTGGAGCTGAAGCCTGCATCAAATACAAGCTCAATTTGTACCTAAAAAATCAAATACAAGCTCAATAATTTCTCCCTCGGTCTAACCTCTTCCATCTTTATTTATCATCCCATTTATAAAGAAAACTCATATGCATAAGAACCGGCTATGATTGATACGATATGCCAGTAAGATCATGAAACTTCCGATTAATCTAGAATAGGGTTTATGGACAAAATTAGAGCCAATAAAATATGATTCGATCCATCATAAATAAATTTAAATTTAAGTTAAATAGATTTGTATCGAATTTGAGTTTCAAATATCTAATTTATTTAATTTATTTAATATTTAAATTAAATTAAATTAGATAATATATTTAATTCATTTAAAATCTGATTAACATATTTCTGATTCATTTAATTTGATTTATTTAATTTATTTAATTATCTATTTAATAAAAAGATTGAATTTATGTTTAAATTTTTGATTTATTTAATAAGTATATTGAATTTAAATTGACGATCCACGTTGGTCTGATCCAATTACCTTCCCTAGTTAAAATGCCCCACGCATGACTTTGAGGACGTGCAATTGGCTATTTAAAATAGCTTATCTGCAGGTCCAAATTCCTTGATAACAGGTGCCGATCCTTATCTACGTAAATCATTTACAAGGGATCCTTGGAATAAGTGCTTTTTGAGTCCTCTTGTGCCATCACTGTACCGTTTTTACAACACCTTCATTGTTCCTGAGAGTTCATCCACCCAGACACAGAGGGTCCTCACCAGCAAGAATACTTCTTCATTTGTACTATTTCAAATCAAATCCAGTGCACCTTAAGAGCAACCGATATTAGAGTCATCACCATCCGAGTACGTTAGTCACCATGTCGCCACCTCGGATCTTAGACCGATCCTTGTGGTCCGTCCAATCGATCGTTCGAGCTATCTACGGCTCAGCCAGCTCGATGTTTTGGTTAAGCCGATTTCTAATGTCAAGAAAAACAAAGACTTCATTGTATGTGCTATCGGTGCATTAAAAGATTTCTTGAGAGCACCTATGGTCGATTGATAATTAGATATTTAGAAGATGTTTGGTTGGAGAGAATTGAAGTCTGAAATCAAAATAAGAATGGATGATTTTTATTCTAATTATTTGATTGAAAAGAGTTCCATTCCGATTTTGATTATGGGATGGAATAGGAATGCTCCAATCTACCTAAAACTCAATCCATACTCTTCTCTAAAGATTCAAATTTTCATTTCGATTTCGATCACAAACTAAACGCTTCAAAGAATTTGGCCATTTTGATTTCGATCCAAATGCACTTCAATTTTTATTCTGATTTTGATTATAGTTGAAAAACAAAAACCTCCTAAATCATGCATCATCTATTATAACAATTTCTATAAATTACACCGATTCTTCATTGGTAGAACCATTTGCATGTAGGAGATATATACCACCAAACATTACTTTAGAACTATCTTTTTATCTTCCTAGATTCAGCTTTACCCTTTTTTTTCACTGGGAGGTTAGCAAGAGAAGTACACTAAATTAAAAAAAAAAATATTTAAGAATCTTAAAATATAAAGAATAAAAAACCAATCAGAGGGGGATTATGATCTTTTATGCTTTCTTTTTATCTTTTTGATAAAATTAAATTTATTAAATTAATATAGAAAAAAATCCATGAAAATCAGCAATTTAAACATTGATAAATTCAGTAGAAGCATTTGATAACGCCATCTATTGCTATATATATCGTCATCCAATCTATGGTACCATTTGTCTCTCTATAAATATATTTTACTTCAAAAAACTGTAAAGCTACCATTATTATTCAATAATCCCATGGAAGGAGATAAGAACTAATCTCAAAAGGCACAGACCTAGATGACCATCTTGCAATTGTCAACGGATTATTTTTAAAATTTATTTGAGTTGCCTTTAAAATTCCAGTGGTATACGATACATCTTCCAATGTAGCATAAAGCTCTACCATAAGAACTATAGTATTAAATAATCTAACTCTACTTACCACAATAGAAGCTCCAATACTACTTCTTATAATAAAATTAGCTCGACCTTATTCATCTTCGTTGAGAATACTATCATCAAAATTAATCTTGAGGAAACCAAGAGACGGTGGCTTTCAAGTAAAATAATTTTTTTGAGGGGATGCAGAACCAAAAAAACAAAGAATATAGTTTTCCTTAGCCATCAAGATAAACTTTGAGGCAGTTATATTGATGTATCCATGTGCCTAGGTTGAAGCTCTCATGTAATCATTCTCCGAGTCCGAATAATATTTCAAAAAAATATGATCATTCTCAACTTTCAAATGCTATATAAACCATTAAAATAGTCTCTGATCACCGGCCATCTTTACATCACCTTTTTTTTCTGGTTATATAAACAAACTTGTCCAAAAAGATATTTGAAGCATTAGAAATTGGGGCCATGCTCCAAATATAAGTAGCCAATCTAAAACACAAAACAACATGAGCAGCGGATTCCTCCAAATCATTTTCGAAATCATAGTAATTAGGATTGCATAAACTATGATAATATAAAATACTCCAACATGAAAGTTGATTTCATACTAATTTCTATATAAACCAAAATCTGCCATGTCGTGCCAAACTTCGGTATAGAGATGCGATATGGAGGGCATACCAACACCCGATATGCCGAATCGGTCTAATATGTTCGCACCGGTATCAAGCATGGTATCGAGATATCAATCCTTAGTATTAAAATAATTTTGAGATGAACACCAAGTCTCCGTATCCAGGTGATATTTCTAGTTACCGAAGCTTCATGTTTGAAATGTTTATAAAGATCAATAATAGCTCTAACCGATAGCCAAGCTGAAGAGCTCATCCCAAACTATCAACATTGCCTCCGCTGGTAGGGATGGAAGAATGACTCAGAAAACACTGATGTAAGATTGAGGCATTCCAAACATTCACATCAAACAACAAAAGATCATGTGATCAATAAAGCAAGTTTGGCAATCCGGTGTCAATGGAAAGGTCCTTCGCTGTTTGAGGATGATGGGGAGATGTGGTAGTTTGTCTTGATTCCCCTGGCAAAACATTCCTCAAAACTCACATTCGTTTAACTTTAGCGTGTTTAGAAATAATATTTTTCTCATTTTAGGGGATAATAGGTGAGATAGCAGTTCATTGGGCAGCAGGAGTGCAACCGGGGTATCCTACAATGCGCTTTTGCGAGCATGTACACGAGTATAATTTGTGTGCATGCATGCAAGATTCTACAACATTTTAATAGTTCATTGTGTTGTGAGAAAAACTAACTATAATTTAATTAATTGCATCGATATTGCAAGTTATCATATATCATTTCATTGACCTGGTGGTATGGTGGTGATGTTTCACTTTTTTCGCCTGAATTAGTTATGTGCATCGCAAAAATAACTGGAGGCAAGACAATAGTTTAAGCTCAAATATTTATTAGTTGGCGGCATTGCAAGCGTCCACCAAATGCTCCCTAACCATCAATATCCTGAATTGGAAAGCAAAGTGGTACGGGGAAGACAAATGGAGGAGTAAAAACAAAAAAAAGTTTACTGAAAGTTTAAGGGGCCTATGCGATCAGCTCAGGATAAATGCGATTTGGTTCTAGTGAGTGGGAAAGGCCGGAAGGGAATATCGCCTGAACGAAATAACCATCTTTGTTCCAATGGATGGAAGAGATACAGCTGTGGAAGACAAGATGGAGTGGTGTCATCGAAGGCTAACATAGTGCGACCCAAATTTATTGAATTTAGAGATGTCAAATAACTATACCATCTATAAGATAACAATAATAGTGCCGATGATTTACGTAGAATGATATGCTATATGAAATAGATTGACGGTGTGGATTTAAGATTCAAAATAAATACTAAATAAAATAAATATTTATAAATAATTATAAAAAAATAAATTTATTAAAAAAATAAAAATCAAAATTTCACTAAAATATCTCTGTACAAATAATTTTTTTTCTCTTTTTCTTCCTACATGCCTTTTCATTATCTTCGATATTGTTTTTCATACATAAAGGAGACATCAAGAGTCCTTTCAATAGAGCACCATGTGGATAGGAGTTTGACTCCTATCTTAATTTAAAAATAAAAAATTTACTAAAACACAAATTCTCATAATCTTTAGAAGAAAAAAAATAAATAAAATAATACTAAGAATAAAATCTTAACAATTTACCACTAAAAATGTTATCCTCGCTGAGTTTGGACTTGGCAATCACTCTTAACAATTTACCACTTTGTTCCTATAATTTTATCATAACTTATAATTATATATTAATATTGATATGGCTTAGATCTGTAATTTTAAAATCTCGTCTGATAGCTCAACTCATCAAATCAAATGATGAGATATATCTAGTGAAGTCAATAGTCAATCAAATCAATGAATAATCAATAGACAGTTATAATCCAACATGATCTTAATCCCTCTGAAGGCGGCGTATCGTAACCGGCATGCGAATAAGGAAGTAGCTCAAAATTATATTATGGCCGAAAAACATATTCTCAACGTTCCAAGTTCCAATCAATAGATAAGAAAAGAGCTCAATCACTTATCTATGAATATTGCGATTTCTATTAGGTAGATTTGTATCTTGGTTTCTATAAATATTAGGCATGAAGGACCTCCAAGCAAGACAAAAGAAAGTTCCAAACTTAAGCATCCTAGAGTTTCCGTTGGACACTTTTTAGCGACCTTGTGACCATTTTTGATGGTTGTAGATCTACTCCAACCTATCTATCCATCCTATCAAATCGACTTTTGAGCATTAACAAATATACTGAAATAAACATGTCATATTATTTTCTAGATCGCATCGGTATCTTTCTTGCAAAGGAATGATTTATTTTTTCTCGCACGAATCCATCGATAGGTCGTGTAAATATCATTTTGAGATCTATGCCAGCAGATGAATGAGAGAGTTTGGTGTGTAAGAGTTGTGTGGGTGCGATCCAAAGAAGATCAATCAATCTTTCGTGCAAAAGATACAATTCGAACCCTTTTTTTGAAATAAAATTGACTAGTTGACAGTATGTATACTCTCTCTTGGATTATATCGGAAAATATTGGAAACAGTGACCTTAAGTTAAATAGGATTCTCTCTTCCGTTTATAGGCTGGACGTGATTAACTTGACCCAACCAAACCCGGGAGAGAACTAATTTTGACGGAACAGTGCGCCAATAGAAATTGAAGTATAAAGGAAATCAGCACCAACATGGTAAAAGCACCTACTCGATCCACTATTACCATAAAACACAATACTAAATGTTTCTCTTTGACTCGTTAAATTTCACATTTCTTAAAATGACATCTCCCAACATTAAATTGCTGCATTTCGTTCTTTCTTCCAAATCCAACGTCAGCTCCTATTTGTCTGAGCTGTAGTCGAATACTATGACTGTTCCTTCCTCGTTTTAGAACTCTCTTGCTAGAAGATAATGGTTAGAACTGGTTATGAGTATATCTAATTTAAATAAAAGAAGGAATGCACCTTGCTCTTCTGGAAGCCCACCATATCTATTTTCCCAGTACAAATAGTTTTTCAATTACTTACACTAAAGGATTGCCAACTAACTAGGTAAAATCACTAGGTGTTGGATGCAAATAACCAGTTCTTAAAAAGGTGGTACATGTAAAAGGATCAACAATAGCTGCGATTTATTAGAGATCAATGGATTCAATGCTTTTACCTGAGGGGGGCCTATGAGGGTTTTTTTAAGGGTGGCTTGATGGTTGCAGTTTTAATGCTGTCCTATCATACCTCTGCTTCCACTTTTTTTAAGATGGTAATGTTTCTTTTGAAAATGTTACGTATATATATATATATATATATATATATATATATATATATATATATATATATATATATATATATATATATATATAATTATATATAATTAAGGAACAAACATGTAGATGATGTAGCTAGTTTGGTCTCAGATGGTTCTCTAAAAGTCTTTCTTGTTACATGTATCAAAATAAAAGTTCCTTGTCAAGGTTATCATCAGCATTATTCCCTTGCATTTCCTAGCTTGATCTATCATTTTGCCAAAAAAACACATGAAGATACCGAGAAATAAACCATGAATTGTAATTAATAGGGAGAAAATCATCAATTACTAATGAAAAAAAGGCCTCACCACACCATTCAATTCAATTCCCTGCACCATCAAGCCACCCTTAAAACTAGCACAAAAGGCTCAGCTATCACCCACTCTGTACACATTAATTATAATCGGTGATGCGGGACTGCCATGTTGAAAGGAGAATAGAGTTCCCAACACTCATTATTAAGTATACACATTAAGAATATGATATTTTCTGAAATAATCTATCGTAATTATTAAAAATGTTCTCATCCTTGAACCGGTGCCATTCAATATACGTTTGGCTAATACCATTCATGCATGCAGTGCTCCAACTAATTGGCTTGCAAACTTAGTCTCCCCTAAATCTGGTCACGATATTTGGACTCATAATTTTCCCCTGGCTCTAATGCACTTGGTTGTGATAGATGCTGGGGAAACTTTATTTAGGGTATTCTAGTTTTTTTATGGGGTTTTTGTTTCCATCGTCCAGAAAAATCATCGTTGGTAACATATCTACTCATGCATGCCACATAATCAATGCAGCTTATTTTACTATTAGACCTAACTTTCCTTTCTCCATCATTAAGAAGATATTTTTTTAATGAATTCCGCACGAAAAGTTCATAAAACTGATGGATTTGTTATGCACTTGAATCTTCCCAATCAAATCCCACATCAAGTTAATGATAAATACTGCACCCATTTATTCGTTCCAATTTAATATAGCAGTCATTTTATTGTGCAATGAATCAGAGGCGAGGCTATTATGATAGGAAAAAATAAAACTATTCTCTTTGGTAAATGAAATAGCATTCTTTACCATTCCAATCTACTCGTCGGTCGTGAGAGACTAGACTTGAAAACAAGTTAAAAGTACGGCTACGAAACCTCTCACCAACCAGCGTCGCATGACCGCCCCCCCCCCTCTAAACAATTTCTTGTATAATATTTGGTAAAAACGTATTCTTGCTAGAATATGCAAAATATATCAAGCAATAAAACTAAATTGCCCTAAAAATTTCTTAGATGATGATCTTTTATATCATAGACGGTTGGGATGAGAAATGGCACGAGGCAAGGGGAACCGGGTGCAGCCACGTGGAGCACAGCAAGGAAAGGTAAGCCACCGGGCGGTAGAGGGACCCGACCGTCCAACCGCTCCCCTCAATAACCCACGCAGTTAGAAAACAACCTAATCATTATTTACAAATTTGCATATCAAAGGGACGTACAATCCTAGAGACAACGTAAACCAATCCGCAAACCAAGATTATATATATTTGAATCCCTTTCAAAGGAAAATAAAATATAAAAATTCTTGAAAAGGACTTAAGAGTCACGATTAAAGACACGATGATGTTAAAGCATCGAATCCTATCAAAGAACCACGATTAAAGACAGCTAAACCCATTTTTGTTCCAGGCTTTGCCTCTGCATGTACCAAGAAAACAAAAGACAGCAAAATCCCTTCCAAAACCGCATACTTTTCCACGTGGAACCACCCCGAACCCCACACTCTCCTCTCCTATAAATGTCCCTTCCCTGCCCCTCCACCGCTCTCACAGCTCCGCTACCCCCGATCTCTTTTCTTGTCTCTTTTCTCTAACGCTTTCTCCAACTGGCCAAAGCAATGGGTCTCGGAGCCTGCACCGACTCCAGCTGGTGGGTGTTCACCCTCCCAGCTTTCCTCGGCTCCGACTCCCTTCACTGCGACTGTTTCCTCCTGCTGTCATCCCTGTTCGTGGCCTTGGTCTCAGCGGCCCTCCTGTCGTGGGTCCTCTCTTCCGGCGGCCCGGCCTGGGCCAACGGCAGGAGCCGCCGGGGCGTCGTCCCCATCCCGGGTCCCCGCGGCCTCCCCGTTTTCGGCAGCATCTTTAGCCTTACCGGCGGGTTACCGCATCGCGTGCTCGCGTCCAGGGCGCGCTCCGGAACCGACGCCGCCACCCAGCTCATGGCCTTCTCGATCGGCTCCACCCCGGCCGTGGTCTCCTCCGACCCCGCCGTCGCCCGGGAGATCCTCTCCCACCCCTCCTTTGCCAACCGCCCCGTGAAGCGCTCGGCACGGGAACTGATGTTCGCTCGTGCCATCGGCTTCGCGGTGAGTGGGGCCTACTGGCGTCTCCTGCGCCGGATCGCATCGACCCACCTTTTCTCCCCCCGACGCGTCGCGGCCCACGAGCCCGGCCGTCAGGCTGACTGCGCGGTCATGCTCGCGGCCGTAGCCGAGGAGCAGGACCGCTCCGGCTCGGTCCGGCTCCGGCCACACCTCCAGGCTGCGGCGCTGAACAACATCATGGGAAGCGTGTTCGGGCGGCGGTACGATGTGTCGCGGGCTGGCGGTGACCCGGAGGCCGAGAAGCTGAAGCAAATGGTGAGAGAAGGGTTCGACATCCTGGGGGCCTTCAACTGGTCTGACCACCTCCCCTGGCTCGCCCACCTCCACGACCCTTCCCGCATCAAGCAGCGATGCGCCGCCCTCGTGCCACGTGTTCGGGAGCTGGTGAGTGGCATCATAGAGGAGCACAAGAAGGCCGGAGCCAGCCGGCAGGACAATGCAGACTTTGTGGACGTGCTGCTCTCCCTGGAAGGTGACGAGAAGCTCGGCCATGACGACATGATCGCCGTTCTATGGGTAATAATATAAATATATTGATCTACTTCCGCCTGTTGTTGTCCTCCGTTCCCCTTTCTCTCCTTCTCGGTCTTGAGCTGGTATTACTTCGTGTGGCAGGAGATGATCTTCCGTGGCACGGACACCACGGCGCTGCTGACCGAATGGGCCATGGCGGAGCTGGTCCTCCATCCGGACGTCCAGGTCAAGCTCCGCCGCGAGATCGACGCCGTCGTGGGGGCCCACCGCACCATCACCGACGCCGACGTGGCGAGGATGCAGTACCTGCAGGCCGTGGTCAAGGAGACCCTCCGTGTCCACCCGCCGGGCCCGCTGCTCTCCTGGGCCCGCCTGTCCACCGACGACGTCCAGCTCTCCAACGGGATGGTCGTCCCCGCGGGGACCACCGCCATGGTCAACATGTGGGCCATCACCCACGACGCCGAGGTGTGGGCGCGGCCGGAGGAGTTCGTGCCCGAGCGCTTCATGGTGGCCGAGGGTGGTGCCGACGTGGACGTGAGGGGCGGCGACCTCAGGCTGGCTCCCTTTGGGGCCGGGCGAAGGGTGTGCCCAGGGAAGAACCTCGGAATCGTGACCGTTGGCTTGTGGATCGCCAGGCTCGTCCACCACTTCGAGTGGGCCCCGGCTGACGGCGCACCGGTGGACCTCAGCGAAGTCCTCAAGCTGTCGTGCGAGATGACCAATCCGCTCACCGTCGTCGCGATTTCCAGGAGCAATGTCATGCTTTGTTAAGAACCTTCTCCGTGTTTACGTATACTTAAAATAAGTAAAGCTGTTGGTTTTAGGGGAGGATGGGTGGACTCCACTTTGGTAGTGTTTGCTTTGGAGTTCCTAGTTTGAAAGTATCAGGTATGTCTTTTTTTTTTTTTTTTTTTTTTTTGGACAGGAGTATCAGGTATGTCTTTGCTATGTAAGCGAAAGGATGAGAGTGGTTTATAGCATATAAGCACAGAGAGGACCGTGGTTTCTTATCGGAAAATAGAAAAGGAGGACAGTGGTTTATGTATGTTTTTAAATATAATGTAGCAGAATATTATTATGATTGTGTAGAAAATTCGCTACGTCTTCTCTTCTTTTTCCAGGCTGCGTCTTCTCTGCTTGACAGATGGTCTGGCTGTGAGCTTAGCAGCGGGGCAGCTGGGGTATCTTAAAATATATATTTATCGTACACATTATACACAAGCCTTTTTGTTTTTTCTGGGTGAAAAGCTTTCTGTGTTTTTAATGATGGTAACTCCGTTCATACTCTTGGCCACGGCGACCAGTTTTTTCTGGAGATCTAACCTTTTTCGAATTCGAGATGAAGACAAGGCGGACGTGCCAGAGAAAAAGTGTTGCAGCTTTTGTATCCTTCGCCTCTGCCCAAGGAAACTGCTATCACAGTGCGAATTATTTTTCCACAACTCGAGATGGGCGGGAGGGGAGAGGAACCGCCTTATGCCCTCAACCTGACGCCTTCAGTAATTATGCATGCTATCCCGGTCCCAAAAATGGTGTGCACTCAATGGGAGAACCAAAAGCTTCTCCCCTGTATGGCTCCCAGACGTGGTGACTATAAGTATATAGTAATGGCCGGAGCTAGCTAATGTTAATGTTTAGCAGAAAAAGGAAAAAGAAGAAAGCACTAGCTCATATATAGTAATAGTATATGGCTTTGGCCTTCGAGTTACCCTCCGAGACTTGGAACCAAAAAAAAAAAAAAAAAAATCCATCGAGACTCCACCGTAGGTGCGTACACCTAGCGAGAGATCCAGACTACAAAGAGATCTCGCAATCTTTAGGCTCACGCAAAGTAGGCACAGAATTTGTACGACGGTACGATCAGGATTCGACGTCTATCCCATGCATCGTCCTACCTACGTGGCGCTCACCTGCCACCCTAACCCTATGATGGAAAAGGAGGGCGCGTATACGAATTACACAAAGGGGAAAAGAAAGTTCCGGTTCTCTCAAGCCACGTAAGAGAGAGAGAGAGAGAGGGGGGCTATACGACTTACAAGCGTACGCTTTCAAAACACGAGATTTGGCAATTATTAGCCTGAGGCCACTGCTGGAACTCAATTCACCCGCATCGCCCTCAAATTCGTCTCCTCACTCATTTTTATAGACTCATAATTTTTTTGCTGCCACGAGAACCTGCTGCCAAGCCAGCTATTGCGATACGTATTTATTTCCCTTATAAAAGCTATTTGTGCCTTTTCCCCTCCTGATGCAGCGAATGAGAGAGAGAGAAAGGCGGGGGTTTTAAAATGGAAGAAGAGATAAGGTCTGTTACAGGACAATCAGGACCACCGAGCTACATTAAATTATTTGGACGGTTACAATCGTCAAGATCTATTTTTTTAAAAAAAAATTGTCTGAACGTTTTTAAGCAGTAGCGTTCACTCAAAAGCTGTTAAAATTTATTGAAGAAATAAACACGGCATCAGTCAAGGTTTTAGAAAGTGCTGTTATATAATGTTGGTTATTTCTGAATGGAAGCTGGCATAGATGTTTGCTTAATATTTTAAAAAATATTGTTATATAATATTAATTATTTTTGAATGGAAGCTGGCATACGCATGCAATATTATAAAAGATGTTTGGTTGGAAAAAAAAATTTATTTTAATTTTAATTTTAAAATAAAATAAAAATAATTTATTTTTTTTAAAATTTAATTTTTATTTTTTTAAAAAAATTAAATTTAAATTTAAATTTTTATTTTGATTTGAATTCTGATTTCAATCATCCACATAGTATATAATCTTCCTGGTTATTAATGTTCAGTATTTTCATTGTAGTTATATACGGTAAAATTGGTGGTAGATCTACTCTAGCGGCTTTGATTCACGTGACCATTTTGCTAGCTTTTATACTTAAAATAAGAAAACATCTAATTTGATTGTCTCCAGTGAAATCTTTAATTGATACCGAATGGATTACATGATAAGAAATGCATGGCCTAATTGAACCTCCTGGTGCGGCGCCCTGCATTACGACCGTGAATTGACATGTTGAGGCAAGTTTATCTAGAATCCTCGAGGACACTCTGATGGGCCGGACTAAGTATTTAAATTTAAGTTCATAGACGACCCAATGCACCTAACATGAGTCTCAAAATGCGTCTATCCTGCAACGCTATGACTTCTTTAAAAGTAGACACCCACATGGATCCCTTATGATTAAAATTACCATTTTTCTATTGAGCATTCATTCATCCCAACCACTAAAGGGAATGAGTTAGGCGCAATGCTCATTAGATAGCGTAACCACCAGCATAGCAGTGTAATGAAACGGATGACAAAATATTAAGACCTGCACGTCTTTGCTTCATATGCATTTGATTATAATTTTTAATTTTAATTTTTTAAATTTTTATTATTAATCAAAAAGTAAAAAAAATAAAAGATATGTTTGGTAACTATATTGCTATAAAATAAAAAATAAATTTAATTTTTTAACACGGTAAACAAACTCACATCTCAAAATCTATTTTGAAGAAAAGTACACTAAGAAAAATAAATTAAACATAAATCAGAATACAATAACAAAAAGGCCTCACAACAAATTTAATGTCAAATGATCGAAAACCTCAAAGAAAAAAATAGAGAAAAATTATTTAACCTATGAAAAAACATAGAATCTAAAAAATGCCTCCTTTTTCTGATGATTTGACGATAATGAACATGCCAAAAAGAGATTTCTTCACTTATCGAGAAGAGAGTGTAGTATTGTTTGGACTCATCGGCTAGGCAAACGAAGGACAAAAACGAGAGGATGGGAGATGTGAAGAGCTCGATGAGAGAGCAAGATTCGGAAAGAAAGGAAGAAAAGTTCGAAAAGAGAGGAATAAGGAAGCGGAGAGGTACAGAGCTCGACGAGAAAAAAGGATTCAGATTTTTTATTTTTTTGCTTTGACGTTTTAGATGTGGAAAAGCAAGTTTTAGAAAGCACAAAAATAAATTTTGAAGAACAAAAGATTTTTGATTTATATATAAAATAATTATTTTAATTTTTTTGATTTGTATTTTTTATTTTTTATGATATTATCAAATATTATTTTTTTAATTTTTATTTTTTAAAAAATAAAAAAATAAAAAAAATAATAATGGCTAACCAAACGTGTCCTGAATTATCTCTCGCAGCATTTTATACGGATCGCCGCCGAAAGCTACGTTAATTGAGAGCTACCTTTTAAATGTGGGACAATAAGTCTGGCTCTTTTATCTTAATAGTGTAAAGACCTCTCAGATCAGCAAACTACCAAGGTTTCATTTTAACGAACCGATCACTCAACAGTGCATCGATCCAATGCTCTCCATGTGCGTTGTTCTACGTGGAGGGACAGCGAGGCATCGAGGACATGACAAAAGATCCAATCAAAAGAGTCAGCGCATAGAAACCCAAAACATTAAAACTGTCGAGGACTAGAATATCCTGTGCATGTTTCTTTGCTTTGCTTTTACGCTATAAACAGGTGCAGACGGCAGTGATGTGTCCCTCCTAAGTGCCAAAGAGACAAGGTATCCCCTTAGGTTTGTCTCACATAAATGAGGACATGGTGTGACAAGCCAGTTAGTATTAAAAGGTTAACAATACGAACAACATAAACGTGCAATGTAGCCCCCTCGAGCTGCCTTGGATTATGGCTATGGAATGGGCACCACATTCTCAGCATCTTTTAACAGCTCCCGGTGCACTCACCCCTCATGTTTGCTTTGAACAAGGTCTAGTTTTAGTACTAATAGAAACAAGGAAAGCGCGCACTAGTTGGAACTTTTAATTTTAACTATTCTTTGGACCATGCTTTTCATCGAATATATATATATATATATATATATATATATATATTCTTTGGACCATCGCCATGGCATGCAGACAGCATTTTCATAAGAGTGCAAGCGGGCCAAGTTCGGTGTTCAAAGCCGCCACGAGCCTGTCCGACTTATAGGTACCTGAACTAAGACCTATACACAATTCGTTCTCAATGAGGATTATTTTTTTTTTAAAAAAAAGAGATCCTTCTTGTTTTTTTTTTTCCTTAAAAGGCCCTCGTTAACCTGGACGGCTAAGCTAATGGACGCTCAATGCACTTGAAGAAATTATTGCCTGCACCGTTAGCATCATGACGGCCATGCATGCATATGATCATGAATAAATAAGGCTCACAGGAAAATAAATAAATAGTATATTCAGACGACGGCCATATTTGATCAATCATAGCCACTGATTTTTATTAAAATTTTGCTAACGAATGTCCTAAGAATACTGGTTAAGGAGCATTTAATGCTTCTTGGTTATACCTATTATATTCTTCATAATAATTTTTATCTTTAATATCATTTGTTGTTTTCAAGAAGTATTAAATGCCCTTTAACTGGTGCTCTTAGGACACCCGTTAGCAAAATCTTTTTTATTATAGTATATTCAAATGGATGCTTAATAAATAAGGTTCCTCATCCTATTGCTTTTGAATGCAATGTTTTGCATTATAGCCATAGCTGCATTTGATATACGGTCGTATTGATACATGCAGTATGGATAATATTTTTTTTATATGCTCACGCAACCTGAGGTATAGCTCGTCCCCTAACGCTGCCACCATTGTACTTAATTGCTTATGAATGCAATCTGCGATGTGCTGTTCCAAACTTCCAATGCTCCAATTCTCCAAATGAAGGACGGGTCAGAATAGCTTCTTGGCTGCTCCGACACCGCTTCTCAATGCATTCAAAGAGCCATCGGTTGAATTGGTGGGACGGATGAACGTGCTCTTGCAACATTTTTTTAGTTCTAAATTTTGTAAAGTTTCGGCTGATTTTGCTTGAGTAGTTGGCACCTAACATCTTGATCGTAATAGATCGAAAGCAACAATGTTATTGCTAGTTGACCCTGCACAGATCTATAATTAAATATTAGATATGGTTTGTTTTAAGATTTTAAGCACAACACCAAACGCTGGCATGGACAAGTTTTGGGCCGTTGGGTCCAACAAATCTAATTATTGTTTGTTGGATAAATTATAAATTTTTTTTTAAAGTTTAGATATAAATTATACTAATATTCAAAAATTTAAAAAATATATCGTTATATTCTTTAGATTTATTTTTAACTTACATTTTAACCCATGCGAAAGAAAGATTTTTGTAGATTAAAAATAAATCTCAAGAATATAAAGGTATATTTTTCAAACTTTTGGATGTAAATATAATTTAATTTACATCTAAACTTAGGAGATTTGGATAATTTATCCTTGTTTCTTCAATGAACAGCATGGCTAATATCTAGCTGTTCAAAACATCTTAGCAGCGGCCACTATATGTCATTTTGATTCAGAACAGATAAAATTTTACGATTAGAAATGATAATTTTAGTCGATCCATCAGACATTTGATCCGATCTAATCCTAATAAGATAGATTTTATGTAACTTGATTAAAATCCAAGATAAAAATAGGTTTTAGATAAAATATTCAAACTAGGTTTAAGTCTAGTATGAATAATAATATATCCTATCCCCAATCTGATCTAATAAAATCTTAATCTAAATTCTTTTTTTGAAAGTTACAATTATTTTATAATGTTTCCATACTATTACTTGATCCAACTTGAGACATGTACAAGGTAGATATGAGTATGAAAGTTTTAATTATGAGATGGATATAGATATTGGCTAACTTGATCCATATTTGATCGGTTGCTATTGATGTAAACAGTCTTATCAATACTTTTTTTTTAATATCAAACAACTAAATTATATTTTTTTGAAAATAAAAATATATATTTGACAAGCTTAAGAACCAGCCATGGTTGTTGTGACAAACCAACTAATTTAAGCTCATCACGAAGCCTACAACCAACAAATCAGAACCTACTATGTGGCCAGAGGCATATGGAGAATATAAATTTTTCTCCTTGCTAGTGGCACACGTCAACCACCATCATGAGTGGTTTCTATATATAACCACGAGAGCAAGATCTATGGAGCATGATGTGTGCATAAAATATCCGTACAATGAATGATTGGTTATCAAAAAATAGGTGATTTATATAAATTTTTGAACTTAATGATTTCTCATTGATTTATAATGATCAAAATATATAAGCTTGCGATAAATTAGGCCTCATAAGACAACAAATCTCTTAAAATAAATAGCAGATTATACAAAATCTTCTAAGGATGTGATTATGGCCTAGAAATTATGAATGTAAAAAAATGGCTATTATCTAAATGGCAGATTATATAAATATATATAAATATATATTTTTGAATGCTCTTCCTCAAGTTGGAGCATGAATATCGAAAATGTCCAACTTGGAAAGTAAAAAATTAAAATAATCCCATCCAAGTGCTTTTATGAAAATGTTGGCTAACTGGTACTTGATGGAGACGTGGACAGACATGATGGCCTTAGATTGGATATGCTCGTAGATGAAATGGCAGTCAATCTCGATATACTTTGGATGTTTATGAAAGATGGGATTGGCGATGATATGAAGAGTTGCTTAATTATCATAATGGGTTATATGCGGTCAATGCTAAGAGATGAGAGAAAACTCCGTAACTAAAGTAGTTTATTAGTAGCCATGGTATGGAATGATATTTTATCTCTACTAACAAACGAGAAATCATCATTTGTTTCTTTATTTTTTATGATATGGGGCAATTACCGAGCATAACAAAATAATATATCAACAACCTCTGAGTCATAGGGCAACTTGCCCAGTTTGAGTGGCAATAAGCAGTAAGTTGAAGTGACGAAGGCTTTAAAAGAATCCCTTGGCCTAGGTTGTGTTTCAAGTAATGGAGCACTCGGATGGCCGCGTCCTAATGTAGTTCTTGGGGCTCTTGTATAAATTGTGACAAGATGGATTGAATAACATAACTCAGGTCTAGTGATTGTTAGGTAAATAAGATGTCACATCAGGTGTCTATATTGGTCAGGATCAGTCAGTGGTACTCTAAAGTCGGTGAAGAGCTTGTATTATTGCTCCATTGAAAGGGAAGATGGCTTAGCTATGAGCATGTTGTATTCAGTCAAAATGTCAAGAACATATTTTTGCTGCCAAAGAAATTAGCCAGAGTCACAGTGGGCTGCGCCTAGAAAATACTTCAAATGACTGAGATCTTTAACGTGAAAGCATCGGTCAAGATACTGTTCGAAAGTAGAGCAATATTGAGAATCATTTTCGGTTAAGATGAGATCGTCAACATATATTAAAATAGTCATGAATGTACCGTCGCGAGAGTAGGTAAATAAAGAATAATCAGCCATAACTAGACAAAACCAAAATTCTTCAATGCCAAGGAAAGCTTAGAAAATAAGTTTCTAGAGGCTTATCTCAAGCCATATAAAGACTTCCGAAGCCTCCAGACTTTGTTATGCCCAATTGAGGTGAATCCCGATGATAGTTGCATATAGACTTCTTCCTAAAACTCTCCATATAGAAATGTATTATTTACATCCATCTGATGGAGTTGCCATCCTTTGAAAAGTGCAATCATAAGGAGACAACGCACACTTACCAGCTTAACCATTGGGACAAAAGATTCATGAAAATTTAGTCCTTTGGTTTGCATGAAGCCTTCCATGACTAAGCATGCTTTATATTGTTTAGTACTCTTGTCCGCCTTGCATTTAATTTGGTGCACTCATTTGCATCCGATAGGTTTTTTATCCTTGGGAAGTGTTTCAATCGTCCACATGTCATTAGCTTCTAAGGCTCAGATTTCCTCAGCCATGCTTCACGCCAATGAGGGTTTTTCATAGCTTGGGAGTATATCCTGGGCTCAGTAAAAGAATCAAGAGCAACTATAAAGGCTTTATAAGATTTTGATAATTATTCATAAGTGACATAATTTTCAATGGGTTAGGACATACTTAAGAAAACCGTGGGAGTGGTCGATGGAGAGGGGTCATTAAATTGGATGTTGTGGCAGATAAAGTCCCAAAAATAGCTTGGCGACCTTTTATCTTATCGTGGATGCCCAGCCTCTATTGTATTTTCATTTGGGCTGATTGAAGATAAGCTTTGGATTGGAAATTTGGTTATACTTCCCCTATCCTGGCCCATTTCAGCTGTGGCCCGCTCATTCCCTTTAATTGGGCCTTCGTCGCCAAACCCGCTAAAACTCCTCCTATCCGGATTAGTTAGGCTTGCTAAGGGCTTGTTTTGACCAGCCCTATTAGTGCCCTTATCTAAATGCTACTCGCTTGGGCTAATTTTCGACTCAACATTCCTAAAAAAATTGGGCTCATCTATTTCAATTGGAAGAGGAAAGACTAGTGCAGTTTCATCTAATTTGAGATTTTGCATGAAGAAAAAATGAATTTCATAAAAGATCACATCATGGAATATGAATATTTTTTTCATCTCTAGATCAAACATTTTCCATCTTTTCTTAGCATAGAGATACCCTATAAAAATGCACTTCCTAGTCCATTCAAAAAACTTATATTTATTCCTCGCTTTCCGATAAACGTAATAAAAAGAACCAAAAATAAGTAGATGGTCATATTGCGGTTTTGATCAGAACAAGACCTCATAGGGTATCTTTTCTTCTAACAATAGTGTGGGTGTGTAATTTATCAAGTACATGGCCATTAGAACATAGTCATCCTAGAATTTGATAGGTAGACAAGCCTGAAATCTTAAAGCACAAGCCACATTAAGAATATGATGATGCTTTCTTTTGATCCTACCATTTTGCAATGGAGTGTCGATGCAGAACATTTAGTGTATTATCCCATTGCTTAAGTAAAAATCTTGCATCAATCTGGAAACAAACTCTTATCTATTAATTTTTACCGCATGACCAAACTATATTTTTACCATATTGCAAAAGCCAATTAGATATCAATGAAACTCACATTTTTCTTTCATTAAATATACCCATATGCTCCTACTATGATCACCTACAATAGTGATGAAATAGTATGCACCCGACAATGAAGATGTACACTAGGGACCCCTAATATCATAATATATTAAATCTAAGTAGATATCTTATTATTACTCATAGAAAATGATGTTCGAGTTTGCTTAGAATGACAGCATGCATCGTAAAAATTATTCTCAATCTTATTTAGTGAAATTTTAGGAATGAAAGATAAAGCTTGACATGATGGATATCCCAATCATTGATACCAAATATTGTAATTTTCTATCCTAATCGCTAGGAAAGCGAATAACACTGTCACGTCCAAAATAGTAGACCCCTCCTCATAGCTCACCCACTCCAACTCTCCTTGAGGTAAGGTCTTGTAAAAGGCAAAATGTAGAGTAAAATGTCACTGAATAATTTGACTCATTCACCAATTTTCTAATAGACATAAGGCTACCAGTGAAATTTGGGATATATAAAACATCTTTGAGAATGAATTTGGGCCCCTGGTGCACTCAACCCATTTTAATTGCCTGGATCATTTTGCCATTGGGTATCGACAGTGAACATGGCCTATTGATGGTTTTTGGGCTCGGTCAAAAGCACCATTCTCCTAGTTATGTGCATGAGTGCCTCACCATCGAGAATCCACGCCATATCGCTATTGATAGACTAAAATTTCTCATTTGCAAGCTAGTCTATGGAGTCCTTTGGGCTGCTGATTAGAGCCAAAATTTATTGAAATTGCTTATTAGCGAAGCTCGATGGTGCCATATTTTGGGCTGTGCTGGTTCGAACAGGATTAGCAACGACTGTTACTCCACCATCGTTTCTCCCCCATGCATTCCTCTACTACTCCCAATTGGGTGGATATCCCACAAGCCACCAATACTTGTCTTTTTTATGGCCAATTTTTTTACTATGCCCACGTTTTGGTCTTCTATTTTGACTTGATTTGGTGCTGTTCTTAGTGCCATCATTCACATGAAAAGCACCGATCTTAGTTCTTTCTTCTCTTCCTCGTGCAACTTGCTTCTGCCATTCCTTTTGAGTGATCATCGAATATATTTTATCGAGCCATGGCAACAGTTCAGAGTTCAGGATTTGTGATCGAACCATCCCGACCATCTCCACGTTCCAACTTATGAGAAATTGATGTAGTTTCTCTATCTTTTTCTCCTTCGCATACTTAGTTGCTGTCGTGCAAATGCAAACAGATATCTTCGAGTAATTGTTTAGCTCATCCCATACACTCTTTAACTTGATATAGTAGGTAGCTACGGAGAGTCCTTCTTGCCGTATAGAAGACTAATCTCGATTTTGATTTGATCAACTCTTGGAGAATTCCCTTGAGAAAATTTCTATTTCAAGTCATCCCATATATTCTTGACCATCTTGGCGTATGCCACGCTCCCATGCAAACTCTTATCCAAGGAGTTAAAAATCCATGAAATTATCATGGAGTTGTAGGCCTCCCATGCATTGAGGTCTGCATCTTGATTATTAGGCTTCACCAAGGTTTTATCAATGAACCCTAATTTATTCTTTGCACGTAAATTATTCCACATTGCCCTGGACCATGTTGGATAGTTCTCGCTGGTCAGAAGCCATGAGACCAAGGTGGCTCCAGGGTTATCAGAGGTACTTAAAAAATATGGTGATGAGGTATCCCCAACTTTAAACTCAGCCATGGTTACCGACTAACAAGTTTTAGGGTAGAAGAACCCATTCTGATATCATATAAATTTTAGAACTTGATGATTTTTTCCTCTTGTCATGAATTAGGCCTCGAAGCAAGATAACAAATCTCCTAAAATAAATGGTTGATTATACAAAATCTCTTAAGTGTGTGATTATGGCCTAGAAATCAGGAAGATAAAAATATAGCTATCATCTAAATGACATGTTATACAAATATATGTAAATACATATTTTTGAATAATCTACATGTCCGAATCATAATCCCCCTGATTTTTTCAGCCAATCTTCCAAGCCCTCCATGAACTTATAATACAACTACTATATTTCTTTTCACATAGATGTAAAATCGTTACCACATACTGACATAAACCATGGTGGACATGAATCAGGAGAACCCTAAAGTACAAGGCTTGTCATTCGAGAGAGGATTTTTTTTTAAATATTATTTTTTTATTACTTAATTTTTGAATTATCCCCACTTTAATCTTATTTATAGAAGTAGTGCCCATGTTGAAGTTGCCAGTTCAACTATGATTTCATTCGCCATATCACCTGAGATCAGTGGTTGAACAGGCGATTTGAGTGCTTACTTAGCCAGCCATATCCACAATATAAATCGCATGTTGGAAAAGCAATTTCACTTGAAATTGCATCTTTGGCATGCGATTTCAATGAAATCACCTGTTGGGCCTACAATTTCAATGAAAACGTAAGTCCTAGCTATGATTTGTGCATTTCCATCAAAACTGCAACAGGAGAATGCAATTTTTTGAAATCGCAGCCCCAACACACAATTTCAATATTTTTAAATACCCCAATCCTACTCTCCATTCCACACTAAGAAATCTCCCCTCTTAATAATCTCCTCCCTTCCACACCTAGAAATCCTTCTTAGTAACCTTGTATCTACTTTGAAATATCATGGCTTTAAAAAAAGGAAGAGGTATTTCGAAAGAAAAAAGAACTCAAGTAGAAAAACAAAAATGACCATCTAGATATGAAAATTAATTATTTTTAAATAATGAGTATAGTGAAAAATTTTTATCAAATTTTTTTGGAAGAAATGTTGTAGGGGGAAAGGTTGTCGATTTAAATAGTTTTAGTAATTTTTAAATTAGATTTTTGTTTGAAAGGATGGGTTGGCTCTTTATGAATACATTGAACAAGCCAACATATCCTATTCTAGATAAATATTTTTATAGTATTTTTAGTTTTAACAGTTTTGGTCATTTTATTTCATCATTTATGAAAGAAAAAGTTATTAAGTTTGATTGTAGTATTCTTATCAAATTTTGAACATTCCATCTGACAGTGATGGATATTTCAGTAATACTTGCTGGAATCGTAAATGTTTCGATTATGTGAGCTATATTAGAACTATTTTTGAAAATGAAGGCTTAGTTCAAACTTCTAAACCTAGTGCACATCAATTACCATCAGAAAATGGACTAATTCATCACATCTTTATACTTAATTTTTTATGTAGAAGAGGTCATAGAAATAATATATCACACATGGATATTTATCTCTTCAAAATAATGCTTTCAGGTGATAGGGTTAATTTGCCATATATAATCATAAATTATATGATGAATCCTATCTAAGTTCTAAAACTTGTTTGCCCTATGGAGTTGTTCTAACCACTATATTTGAAGCCTTTTATATTTCTATCACTAATGATGATGAAGTTATTAAGCTTAGACCCATCGATACCTATAATCATGCATCTTTGAGATGCATGGGATATATGTTTACTAGTGAGGTATGGAGGCATATGTGCAATGTATCTAATGATGAAAGTGATAGTGAAGAAGAAGATCAGTTTACTGATAGAGAGCAGGCCGGACATCTTTTGTAATTTGATCAGCAGTCTTCTGAGTTGCACGCATTGTCTGCTAGAGTAGATGCATTGAAGATTACTATAAGGAAGATATTTGCACATATGGATATGCCACTAGACGAGAAATTTACATGATTCGATCAATTTATATAGCATTTTTATTGCGAATTTTCTCCGCCTCCATAGGACTCAGTAGTGGATGATTAGACTCCAGTTTCTGATTGTAGTATCTAAAGGTCCATAGCATGATGCATTATCTTTTTTATTTTTTTTATAGTAATATAATTTGATTTGTTATGAGCTAATTTTTTAAAGTAATATATCTTGACTAGTTTATATTGAACTTGAGATTTTGTATAAACTATTATATTTGAGTACTTAACATCAGTTAATGGCTTAGTTGCTTTATATCGCACTATTTCTGATTTATGATCCAATCCGATTTGATCCGTATAAATTTGACACAAACATTTTTATAGGACTAATGACCTAAACATTTTAAAAAAATAGTTAAATTATAATTAATTTTATAACTAGTTAATAATACATAAATATTTAATTAAAAATAATAAATAAAAATAGGTAAATTGAAGATGATTTTGATTATTTAATTATAATTATTGAAAGTAATTAGTAAAGCTAAAATAATTAGTAATAAAATGGAATAGTAAATAATAAATAATATATTATTAATAAATAATAGAGAAAAAGGGTGAAATATAGAGAATACAAAAACCCATTAAATGTAAGATCTAATAAAAAAATTATATATTTAGTGATTATTTTGCACCATATTTAAGTATATTTTAAATACAAGTATAAATTTTAAAAAAATCTTGCATATTTAGTGAATATTTTGCACCATATTTGAGTATATTTTAAATGCAAGACCATATCTTGAGGAGGGGATTTCTTATAGTCTCTTATTGGTCTTTTGGCAATTAATAAGATTAAATTTTCTTGAAAAAATAATATTATGAATAACACATTTGTACTAATATCATCAAGAATCGTTAGGATCTCTTATCCAGCTGATCGATCCCTTAGCATTGTTTCTAAACCCTATTTATAGATCAGTAGTAGGATTCTCTAAATCAAACTTTAGTTGTTCAATGCTTATAAGATTAACTATCTATCACTGTACGTACTTTCTATTCAACATATTCTGTACATATTTTATGTTCAATATCTGAATATCGAAGCAGTAATCAACATTGTAAATAATGCTTGCGCATTGTAATTAATGTACTATCGATCCAACACTTGTGCAATGTAAGTGAACATTTGAAACCGTCAACTGAGTCTAGAAGTTAATCAATTAAACATTGCATGATACTTATCAAAAAAATGAATTCTTAACTTGAACTCATAAAAACTTATACAAGTTTATTTACAAATCATCACTTTGATCCATGTGGTACATATATAGAATAATACAAAATAGATCAAGTCCCACATAGTGGCTGGTGCTTCTTCCTAGCAGGTTGCCTTCGACAAACTATAGGTTGGCCTTCACTTGGTCCCTCATGCTCTTTAGTACCAGGTTCCATCTACGTGATCGTCAACTTTATAGCTCTCTCACTTATATCGCCTCTTGAATGATATGGAACTCTCTGATGGATAATATTTTCTATCGTGTATCCAAAATATGCAGTTGTCCCCTCGGTGGACTGAAATTGCATCATATGATCATGCATGTACGTGCCTAATGATGTATACGGACTAAAAGGTTGGAAATCCGGTTACTGGAACTCAAAGGCAGTATCCCATCGATTATGTCATTTGGATAGATCAAGAGGTACTCTCAACGATAATAGATAAGATGAAGGAGTGGCCAGTGAAGTGCCACAGCCAATCATAAAACTTCATGAAGATATGCCCATGCTGACGGACAGTTTGGAGACTGACGTACATATCTCCTAGATGATAGGTGTAGATGTAGACATAGCATCCAGATGAGCAAGAGCATAGATCCATGCCTGACTATCACTCTGACAAATACATATATATGAGCAGTATGAAGAACAATAAATATTTTATTAAAAATAAATAAACGTTAGCACTAACCATATTGTCGAATATCGCACTATTTCGATAAATGAATCGACGAGCGATGCGATGGTACCACTTTAAGTAGGGATCGTGATAGTCCATGGTACCGTAAGCTATTGGACCATCTACAACGTGATCTCACTAACTCTTCCAAAATGCAATGAACTGAGGATGAGTGATGCTCCAATCATGCTCGACTTGTCCCTTAAGATCGATATGATGTAGTCTAAAATCTGTGTTGCAATCCTGGCATATACTATCTATAATTGAAAGACCATCGATGGATAAACCTAGTTGGATGCTGACATCCTCTAACGAGATAGTGCACTCACTATAGGATAGATAAAATATATGAGTCTCTGGTGCGATTGCTCGATAAATGCGGTAATCAAGTGCCAATCAAATGATATGAATCCAACATGAAAAAGAATGTAAAATCCTGCTTACTATAGATATGGCACTATGTGCATATCGAGTGGTGTCGTCCGAGATCTGGCCAGCTCCCTATGTCGACAACTAAGAAACCTAGGCTCCTGCTAACATGAAAAAAAAAAAGACTACATCAACATTAAAACACATGCAAATATTTGTTAGTATAATATTAGTAATATTAAAACATACCTCCCCATCCCAGATAGCTGATGATTGATGAATCTACTGTGCATATAATATGGACTGATCCAAAGGACCTAGCTCCATAAATAGAATATACTACTGACATCATTAGTAATAAAAATGAGTATACTAGTCCTGATAACAAACAACATATCATAATTAATATTTATAGTCAATATATCAAAATTAGCAAAGTTTTAGCTACATCTTAATATGTTACAAAATAAAAATGCAAAGTTTTAGCTACATCTCAATAAATTATTGAATTAAATGCAAAGTTTCATTAGTTTTCATCATCGATGCGTACTTTGTTTCTTGAACATGTTTGCCTGTCATGTCTAGGCTCGCCATAAATCCGATATCTAGGTCTATTGCTGACTTCTGTCCAATCCATTTCATTCCTAAGTTTTGAGGATCGTGGTCCTCCCTTTTGTCGCAATTATTCTCGCTATGGTACTATCAACATATCATTTCTTGATTATGACCAGTAATCTGTATAATAGATTGGATGAAACTAATAACCATAACTATGATGATATTCCTCCAAACTATACCAACAATCAATATATCATCAAAAATCAAGTGACACATGAGCACAGGCAGCCATCATATGAGAACACGACAAATTATAGCACTACCATTTTTGGCAAGTACAAGTATGCTCTGCTAAATTTATAATTTGCATTCAATATAATGATATGATTTAATTCATTTAATAAAAATAATAACATGACCAAATAATGAAATTTTGTGTTACTGCTTACTTGAGTGTTGTTGTCTTTATTCATGTAAGGCCCACACAATGCTATTTGCACTTGAAACACCTCACTTCGAGTTATACCAAAGAGGGTAAATCATTCATCTCTATTTAATGCATCCTTCACTTGGGCATGTCGATCGTCAAAACATGACATAAGTCGAAAGAATGTGAATTGTACGAATGAAGTTACCGACAGAAGCGAGCATTTTTTAGGACTACATTGAAATATTCAGATAAATTAGCGGCCATCATTCTAAATCTTCGGCCACCATCATATGCAAGGGTCCATTTATCTATAGGGTTTTCATTCAACCACTAAAAGACTTCAGAGTTTATTTTTTCAATCTTCTTCATATACTTGTTGAACTTCCTAGATTGTATTTGCATGCTAGTTCTTTTCAGCAAATCTATTAGTTTTGTATCCCTGAATCTAGTATTAAAGTTGCTCGTTATATGATGCAGATAATATATATGATACGCATAAGGTGGCTGCCAACCAAAGTATTTATTTTATACAGTAGATAATATACCTACATGTCGATCTGAAATCAGACATATATCTGATGCGATGTAATAAAATTTTTCAGACAAGCTAAGAACCAGCCCCATGTATCAGTAGACTCTTCATCTACTATGACAAATGTAAGAGAAAAAATCTTTTTTTTTTCATGATAGTTGCGATCATCATTTTCTTTTGATACTTTTCGTATAAAAAAGTAGCATCAATACTTATTACCGGTCTACAATATTTGAACTCTTCGATTGATGGTGCAAAGGCCCAAAAAATACGATCAAATACAACACATGTTGGATGACCGATAGGAATATTAATGAACTTCATCTAATAGCCAGGATTAAATTTTTCTACAGCACTCAACTACTTCGGCAGCAAGTCATACGACTTGTCCCAATCTCCATATACCAAGGCTGTTATTTTTTGCTTCACCTCCCATAACTTTCTATAACTGAGCGTATAGTTAAATCTATTTTTTATTACTATTTCAATGCCAACGATTAAAATTATGGATACTTCTTTTACAAGATCTTGTATTTCATTCACGATAAAGTTTGAATTAAGCCTAGGATGATCTTTAGAAAGTATGGCTGAAATAGATGTATGCAGACCAACATGACTTGTGATTTCAAAATAATCATTCCTCCTAATTGCTCGAAGCATCCAATTACATCATGTCTGTCTATTTTTATATCTGACCATCCAAAGTTCTGAATCCAACTGGACAACCTTAAATTCATGATGTGTATTGATAGAATATTATTTCACTATAGTTTATAATTCTACCTTATCTATAAAATGGAGCCCTTTATACAACTCCTCACCTCTTTTCCAAGTGCTATAGAATGCACATAATGTAGAAGCCATTGATACGTTAACAGCCACCTAATCAATACTCTATTATGAATTATTCTTGGATCTGTGAAAATCCTTATACCTTCTACCAACTTTGAGGAAGCAAGTTGGAGATAATAGCAAGAAAGATAAAGATCAGATGATAAGAAGATGAGATGGCAGTAGAGTGAGAAAGAGAGAAAGCTAGGATTTCAAGAAGAAAAGAAATTCAATTCATTCTCTTTCTTCATAATCTACATATACAAGTATATATATAGACACCCTGAGTCAACATGACTCAGTCCTAAAAAAAAATTTTTTGGCTAACCCATACATGAAAACACTCATCCAAGCCCATGTAAATCCATGTCTTGCATGCTTTCATATCAGGCCTTAAGATCTATTGGATTAGACCTAATCTAAGATCAAATAGAAAATTCATTGAGATCTGTTCGCCACCATCGAGCTGGCTCAATCAGAAGTCGAGCCGGTTCGATTGCGTCTCTTTAAACCATATCTTCTATCTGTCTGAGACAGTCGGCTTGGATACAGATCGAGCTGGCTTGATCTCAGATCGAGTTGGCTCGACTGCGTATCCGAGCCAGCCCGACTATGTGCCAATCTCTTTATCTTTGCTGATACATCTCCAATCCTAGCCTTCAGGAGCCACCATCTTGACTCCTTCACGGTCTTCCAAGACTTGGAAGCATCATACTTGCCCTTTCAATCTCCATCTTGGTGCTCAAAAGCTTGAGACAACTCTATCCTGTCCATCAGACACAGATTTTATACATTTACAGCTATTTTGAGAAAGAATTTTTGTTAGTGCATCCGCTGGATTTCTTTTGGTGTGGATTTTCACCAGCTTTACTTCACCTTCTTTTACAAGCTCTCTGATCTGGTGGTATCTGATGTCTATGTATTTCATTCTTGCATGGTAGATAGAGTTTTGAGCAAGTAATAATGCACTCTAGTTATCATAGTGCATCCTGATAACCTCCTGCATGAGACCCATCTCCAACGCCAATCCTTTCAACCGTTGAGCTTTCTTTTCTACTTCCGTAATAGCTATGTATTCTATCTCAGTTGTAGATATGGTCATGATGGGTTGCAAGCATGATTTCCATGAAACTGGACCTCCAAACAAGCTAAATATAAAGCCTATCGTTGACCATCGAGTGTCTATGTCTCCATCGAAATCTGTATCCACAAACCAATTTATCTACCCTTGAGCTTTATTGGACACGTCGGAGAGTTCCTCAATTCCATCTTGCTATCCATAGTAGATGCCAGCTCTAACAGTACCTGCTATGTACCTGAAGATCCACTTCAGTGCTTGCTAGTGCTCCTTACCAGGCTGTGCCATGAATTTACTGACCTGGCTCACTGCATGGATGATATCTGGTCTACAACACACCATGGCATACATTAAGCTTCCTATACCTGAGGCATATGGTGTTCTCTCCATCTCTTGAGCCTCCACCTCAGTCTATGGTGACATCATCTTTGAGAGTCTGCAGTATCCGGCAAGTGGCAACTCCACCGATTTTGCTTTCTTCATCTCAAACCTCTCTAAGACCTTTCTGATGTAATCTTTCTAAGATAAATGCAACATCCTCTTGGCTCAATCTCTAAAGATTTTCATTCCTAAGATCTTTCTTGCAGGCTCCAAATCCTTCATCTCAAACTCCTGAACAAGACTGTCTTTAGTTCCTGCACAATCTTCCTACTCTTGCATGCTATAAGTATGTCATCCATATACAAGAGTAGAAACATCTTAGACTCATCCTCCAAAGATTTAACATATGCACAAGAGTCATACTCGTACCGAAAATATTCAATGCTCCTCACATATGAGTCAAATCGTTTGTACCATTGTCTTGGTGATTGCTTCAGCCCGTACAATGATTTCTGTAACAAATAAACCTTTCCTTCTATTCTTGGCTCTTGGAATTCTAGTGGCTACTCCATATAAATACTCTCCTCCAAATGCCCATGGAGGAATGTTGTCTTGACATCCATCTGCTCCAGCTCTAAGTTTTGAGCTGCCACAATGCTCAGCCACATTCTGATGGAAGTATGCCTGACGATAAGAAAAAATACTTTACTAAAATCGATGCTTTTCTTTTAGAAATATTTCTTGGCCACTAACCATGACTTATACCTGACACCTTCCTACTTTGAAGGCCCCTCTTTGCATTGGTAAACCCACTTGCAATCAATGGATTTATTTTCTTATGGCAACTGCACCAAATGCCACATCTCATTCTTGTGGAGAGCCTGCATCTCCTCGGACATTGGTTGGATCCATCTGTCTCTATCCTGGCTATCTATAGCCTTCTTATAGGTGTATGGATCCTCGTTTGCTGTTACCAGGGCATATGATAGTGTATCTTTGAAGTCATATCGTTTCGATTGTCTGATGTTCCTTTTGGGCTTGTGCAGCCACTCCCGATATCCATCCTAGGTGCAACTTTCTCCTGCTGGGCCTTCTGACTTTCATTACTTATCTGAGCTCTCTCCACCTATGGAGACATCTTCGGTGAGTGCTCCACCTGAATACCAAGTCCTCCTGATGCACCTACAAGTGGCAAAATAGAGTAAGATGTTAACTGCCTAGCGCTGCCCTGCTGGACCTCCTGCTGCATTAGCTGCCCCTTCATGCCATCTCATCTTTGAAGAGCTAAATTTTCATCGAAGATGACATTCCTACTAATGACAACTTTCTTCTCCAAGGGATTCCACAACTAGTATCCCTTAACTCCTCATGGATATCCCAAGAACATCATCTTCCATGATCTGGCATCCAACTTGCTCTACTCACCAGCACCGTGCACCTAAAAACCCTTAGATGGCTCAGCCCAATCTTCCTTTTAGACCATCTTTTCTCTGAAATATCACCATCTAGCTTTATACGAGATGATCGATTTACTAGATAACAGGCTGCATCCACTGTATCAATCTAGAATACCTTCGAAAGTTCTGCCTGCAGCCTCATGCATTGTGCCTTTTTCAAAAGGATTCTATTAATTCTTTTAGCCACCCCATTTTGTTGAGAAGTTTCTTTTATCGAGAAGTGCCTTTTGATACCACACTCCTCACAAAAGTTTTAGAACTCTTTGCTGGTGTATTCTCCATCGTTGTTTGATCGTAAATACTTCAAGTTCTGATCTATCTCTTTTTTCATAGATTTTCACACCTTAAATCTGATGAAAACTTCTGATTTCTCCTTCATGAAGTAGATCCTTATCTTTCTTGAGAAATTATTTATAAAGATCAAGAAGTATCTCGCTCCATTTCTGATCAAAAATAGAGGCGCCCCCCATACATCAGTGTGAACCAATTTTAGTGGGGCTATACTATGGACTGAACTGATGGTAAATTATACTCTCCTCTATTTATCCATCTGGCATGGCTTACATACCTCTAAAATACCTTCATCCAGATCTAAAATCAGATCATGTTTGCTCAGCTCCTTCATTCCACGATCACTCATGTGGCTTAGGCAGTAATTCCACAATCGATAAGCTCCCTGCTGATCCTGTGCGGTAGCTGCCGCATTAGATTTTTCATTCACCACAGATCCAACCAACTTATAGAGGTTGTTCTGCATCCTCCCATCCCTCATCACCACCATAGCATCTTTGTAGATATTGAGAATTTCACTCCTGGCATGACTGCTAAAGCTGCAGCCATTTTGCTCCAAATAGCCCAGTGATACGAGATTTTTCTTCAAATCTAGAACATACTTCATATTTATGAGAGTCGGTACCATCCCATCAAACATCCTCATTTGGATGCTTCCAATACCAGTGACTCTACACGGGTGATCATCTTCAAGTATCACACTTCCATCATCAATCTTGATGTGTGAGATAAACCAAGATCGATTTAGGATGTAGTGATGCGAACAGGCTGAATCCAGAGTCCATACATCCGTGTATCTTTTGTGACCATCTGATATAACCAAGAGGTCATCCTCCATCTCACTATCAGCTACTGTACTTAGCACATCAGACCACTCTTTTCTTCCTTCTTGTTCTTCCATTGCAGGCAATCATGCCTGAAATGCCCGATCTCATTGCACTTGTAGCATCTGGCTTTCTTTCTATTCTTGCTCTTCCAAAACTTTGATCGTCCCCTTGACTTGCCTCTCTCATTTGATCTTTTAGATCTCTCCCCCACGGTCAAGCCCTTCAGGGGAACACCTTTCTTGGTCAACTTTTCTTGCTGTTCGTTAGTTCACAATACTGAGATCATGTCTTCATACTCCAGAGTCTTCTTACCATAGAGCAGCGTCGTCACCAATGGATCATAGGACGAGGGCAACGAGCATAATAGAGGCAACGATTTATCTTCTTCCTCTATCTTCACTCCAATATTTAGCAACTCGTTGCATATCTGATCAAATTTTTGGATATATCCCAGGACATCTCCGCCTTCCTGTATCCGAAGGCTGTACAGTCTCTTCTTCAACATCAACTTTTTGCAGATATTCTTATCCATATACATGATTTGCAACTTCAACCACAAGCCTCTTGGGGTCCTCTCCTCTAAAATTGAATAGAGTGCTACATCCGACAAGCATCCTCTGATTACAAAGCAGGCCTTCTTTTCTAGAGACATCCACTAGCAATTTGATATCCTTTTAGACTTTTCTTCCAATGCCTGATCCAATTCAACTTGAACCAGAAGATCTTCCATACAAACTTTCCACATAGAAAAGTTTTCTTTTTCATTGAACTTCTCAAAATCAACCTTCACATTGCTTCTCATGACTAGATTCAAGCTAAAAAAAATGCAACACAAATCCAAAAAATTTGAGAAATACCTTGACAGGTCTTGCTAAATTCACAACACCTAAAGATCTTCAACTTTCAGGCATCTTCTCCTTCTTCCATACAACCTGGCTCTAATACTATTTATTATGAATTATTCTCGAACCTATAAAAATTTTTGTACCTTCTACCAACTCTGAGGAAGTAAGTTGAAGATGATAGCAAGAAAGATAAAGATCAGATGATAAGAAGATAAGATGGCGATAGAGTGAGAAAAATAGAAAGCTAGGATTTTAGGAAGAAAAAAAATTTAATTCATTTTCTTTCTCCATAATCTACATATACAAGTATATATAGACACCCTAAGTCAACATGACTCTCTTAAAAAAATTTTCCTCGACTAATCCATGCATGAAAACACTCACCCAAGCCCATGTAAACCCATGTCTTGCATGCTCTCATCCCTTGAATCAAAGATCTAGCCCAATACATGAATTAGCCATCTTAAGACCTCACATATCAAACCTTAAGATTCCTTGGATTAGATCCAATCCAATACCATATAGAAAATTCATCCAGATCTGATCGCTATCGTCGAGCTGACTCAGTCAGAAGTCGAGTTGGCTCGACTGCATTTTTTCGAACCATGTCTTCTGTCTGCTTGAGACAGTCGGTTCGAATATGGATCGAGCCGATTCAATCTTAGATCGAATTGGCTCGACTACGTATCTAAGTCAGTCTGACTGTGTGCCAGCCTCTTTGTCTTTGCTAATATATCTCTGACTAATTCTAGCCTTTAGGAGCCACCACCTTTACTTCTTCATGGCCTTTCAAGACTTGAGAGCACCACACTGTTAGATATGTGTATCCTAGAAGCCAAAATTGGCTAACACTTGTAATACACATCTAAGAGCAAAATTATAATTTTGACTATAAATAATAAAATAGATTATTTTCTATCACAGTGTGTATTTGAAAGTGTCTGTCATACATTCCTTGAGTTAATGATAATGATAGTTCATATTTTCAAAAGTTAAAAATTTAAGAGATGAATTTTTATTATTAACTCATAAAATACTTTCGACCGTAGGATCATTATGAGGATGGTGATTGATCCAGAAGGTTGGTATATGATCGCTTCTTTAGGATAGATGAGTCTTGAGTCTACGGTGTAAAGACATCAGAGCGAGAGTAGAGATACTCGTTAGAGAATAAGGGCATTGAGCATGACCATCTCGAGTAGTCATGAGGAAGTCTATCTTCTCATCGATGACTGGCTTAAAGCTGCAATGGTGTGTCTGATTCTTTGATCTGAGGTGCATTGACAGTTCACCTTGAGGGTGTTATAATTTGACTATACCATAACTTGATCTCCTAGCCATTCGAAATTTTGAGGTGTATGTTGGCTATAGCATATTCATTGTAGGAATTTTATTATACCAATAGAGGATCTATCTACCTCGGTAGATGAGGAGCAGCCCTATGATGATCATGAGAATCAAGTCCATAAGTCCATAGCCATGGTAGAGTGAAATAATAGAAAGAGTTTCTATTAAAAATTTTATATTGGACTTGAATCGAATGATTAATTTATATGATAAAAATTAGGGTTTGATGAGATCACCTTAATCCTAATCCGATTGGAGCTCAAGATGGAGGAACTTAATCACATAGGTAACTGTATTGAGAGATTCGCTTTCAGTTCTGATGGATTGCCACCATATGCTGCTAGATGTCACTGATAGATTTTAGGAGCAATTAATATGATTTGGATGATCGATCATACTAAGTTGTCTAAATCAAAAAAAATTTGATCGATCGAAAGATATTTCGATGATATCGATGATAGAGATCACGATATATCCCATTATCATACGGAACTGAACCTAATTGGATCGCACAAATAAAAATTTAGATCTGAATATCATCAATTGGACCAACCCAGTTCAATTGATTTGAATAAGATTTAATCAGGTTCAAAAAAATCATGCTAGCACATGATTGAGTCTGATATTCTCATTCAACAATCATTAAAAGTTGTCCCAACTGAGCCAAATATGTTTGGGCTCACTTAGGAACCTTTACTTGGTCTGACTAGAGCTTGTCCATATCAGAAAAGGGTTATCTTAATTTATAAGATAAATTTAAGATAATACCTGCCATTTTTCATCACCTACTAAATCTTGTCTTTTGACTTTGGTCAAACGTTAACCTTTGACACTTAGACATCTGCCCATGTGTCATGCATCCATAGGAGAGAGCTTTGACCCTTGTCCTTCTGCTAAATAGTAGAAAGGTAAGGGGCGAATGCCTAGGGAGGCATGCATCCAAAGTGGATAAGGATTGGAGTCCCATACAGATGGGACTCTAGTTGCTTGTTGCTTCATACTTAGGTGGTGCCAAAGAGTCTTCTTTGACCAGTCTTGGCACCACCTAAGGAGGTTTGTGAGAAACTCTAATATGATTGAATCAGATGATATCATTCCATCAATCAGATTTAGATTTAATTACATAAAGAGCCATGATTGGTCGGGATGATGTAGCACTGCATGGCGCAGTAGGGTCTATATAAAATCTGTCTGCACCTAAGATTGAGATTCTCTACCCTTTGCCCATGCCACAAGGCTTATCTCCCTCCCTCTCCATGCCACCTTCAGATCCTCTCTCTCTCCTCTCCATGCCCAAATAGCTTTGGGCTCGTGTTTGGTGTGATCTAAGCAAGAGAAAGATGATAAGAAAGAAGAAGGCAACACTGCTGCAAGAGACAACACCCGATCTTCAAAAGGTATTTTGAAGATCTTCATGATCAGATCTAGATATGATCTTTGGAGTATAGATTAAGAAGAAGAAGATCTCCAGATCCTATCCAAGTGGATACCGGTAAAGGCCATGCGCTTGCGTGGCTATATTCAAAACCTTAGGCAAACATTGGGATCATCATAGGATAATAGGATTATCCATAATAAGGTATAATTAGATTTAATTTATTTTATTTAATTTGTATTTTATTAGATTAATAAAATCAAATTTGAAGAGTCTCAAATTTAATTTAGATCTAAGAAATTTTTTTTTGAAATATTCTTCTTGATCAAATCTGATTTAAACGAACCTGATCCAAAAAATAGGATTTTCACTTCAACTAATCTCAGAGCCTGGTTCCATAATTATTTAGATATAATTTTAATCTAATAATTAGATAATTTTAGATGTCATATTAGATGTGATTAGATCTAAAATCAAAAATTAAGAAAATTAAATAATCTAGATTTAAGATGTATGAGATACATGACTAGACTAGAAATAGAATTATTCTATATGTAGTCTAGGATGATCATAGTTTTAATTTAATTAATTATAATTTTAGATCTATTTATTTATTATTTTTTAATATTATAAATATTATACTTAGATCTAAAAAATAAAAAATAAATTTATTTAATTTTATTCATATGAGATATGATAGATGCATGTTTAGACTAGTTGTAGAATAGTTCTACAAAGTTATCTTGAATAAATTTAATTTGATATGATCAAATTTAAATTTTATTTTTTAGATATTTATGAGATAATTTAGATTTAAAAATATGCATGATATGATATATGAGATGTATGCAAGATATGTTTTTAAGTTAGATCAATTATATATATATGATATATATGTAGATCTAACTAGTTTTGTAGATTCATCATATTTTTGATTAAGATATTCTCCTTGGTCGTCCGATCATAAGAATGAAGTAGAATTTAAATATCCTCTCATCCCATTCGATGGGATGTTCTTATGATATGTAGGGGTGCTGTACGTTCGTCCTTAATCAGAAATCAAAAACTTATTTATGCAAAATCTTAGATCCTGAAATCCTAGAATTTTATTTACATATTTTATTTATGGATCCTATACTTAGTTAAAAATTAAGATTATGAAATATATTAGATCTAAAATTTAGAATTATGGTTGATCAAATCGAATCAAGAATTGGTTAGATGGGATCAAGAGTGCTTAAATTGATCAGCCTAATAGGATTAAGTTTGGGTCAAGATCGAGTCACACGAGTGATTGATCAAGTTAAGAACTAATTAAGTTCAGTGGTTAGAGTCTGGATTGTAGGTTAATCCAATTGATTCTAGCTCAATAATTTAGTGTCTAAGGTAAGTTTGGCAGATACGATCGACTAATTTTTAATTGGGAGCTGCTCGACTCGAATGCATTCTTGTTGAGTTAATGGCATATCCCTTTCACTGGTCTCACTTACCTAGCCATATTTGTCGACTCAGTCCTGATCTGAGGTGGCTAATAATCCAAGCTAATCCATGCCACTAGGTTAGTCATAATAATTATGACTATGTCAAGTCAAGTTTAAAGAGATTTAAATCAAATCTTCCTAAGAAAAGATTAAGTCTAAGGTCTTCCACCATTGTAGATGTGCGAGCTCTTTCCGGGGTTGGTTGTTCTTGGTTGGTCATAGTGGTTCAGTTGCATCAGAAAGATGCAACCATATCTATTAAGCATTGGATGCTACGGGCTGGATGATGGATTGGGCTCAACATTCTGGATATGGTGAGAGATCCAATTAAAAATCTAATCTATGTAAATGATGGGTCTGACTTAACTAAGAAGTGGATCAATATTCCGGATACGGTGAGATTCATGAATTAGAGACCAAGCTTGGATGCACCATGATTAAAGAATCATTGGACAAGAGTTATTCACTCATTGGCTAACCTATCACAAATAATTGTTAGGTGAGGTGATGAGTCAGTTGGTGAGACTGCACCATCCACTAGAAATCATTAATCGTGAAGATTTTTGCATCTCTATAGAGAAAGTATAGGGATCCAAGAAAATAGTAAAAGCTAATTTGTTTAAAAATTAAACTTCTAAATAAATTATTCAAGTCTTAATTATAAAATCTAACTAGAAACTTTGACTCTCTATAGAAAAAAGAAAAATATCTGCATCCAACCCACTAGCCCGTATCCTGGACACCCATAGACTGATCAGATCCAATTATAAGGATTGGCTCCAAAACTTCAAAATTATTTTGGATTTTAAAAAGCTAACTCATATATTGGACCAAGATCCCCCCATCTTATCAGCCCGTCCATCCACTGAATAGAGAGCGTCTCTTGATAAATGGACGTATGAAGATACTAAGATCAGATACTATATGTTAGGCTCAATATCTGATGAGCTTCAGCACTAACATGAAGATATCAAGACTGTCCATCAAATGTTGACTCACCTACAAGAGTTATTTAATGAACAGAGTCATGCAGCTAAATATCAAGTCACTAAACGATTGTTTAAGGCTAAAATGCGTGATAGGCAGTTAGTTCAAGATCATTATCTGATGATGATCAAGAACTTGAAAGAGCTTGAGAAGCTCGGAGTGAAATTAGACCAGGATCTACCGAATGATATAATTTTATAATCCTTGACTGATGCGTATGAGCAGTTCATCATGAACTATAATATACATAAACTTCAGAGTACTCTAGCCGAGCTTATGAACATGCTAGTTACTGCTGAGTATTTTATAAAAGATTTTAAAGGCTCCGTACTTACTATGGAATAAACTTCTTCCAAGAAAAAAATTTTTAGAAAGAAGAAGAAGTCTGTGAAAAGACAGAAGGTGGAAGGTGAAAAAAAAGAAGACAGAGCTGAAGAAGAAGGCTGCTGATAAAGAAAAATATTTTCATTGTAATACTGACGATCACTGAAAGCGGAACTACCCTATATAGAGGAATAAGGAGACAGATCCTTCTGAAGGTATGCTCATTATTGAATCTAATCTTATGATTTCTTCTGCATTTAGTTGAATGCTTGACTTTGATTCTAGTGCTTATTTATGCACTTCCATGCAGGATCTTGAGGATAGCAAGAGATTGAGGGATGGTGAGATAATCCTACACATCAAAAATAGAGCAAGAGTTGCTATTGTGGTCATGGGAACCTATCCTCTTTGACTACCGTCTGACTTAGATTTAGTACTTAGGAATTGTTATTATGTGCCTGCTACAAGCAGAAATTTAATTTCTATTTCATGTTTAGCACAAGAAGGCTATGTAATTAGTTTTCTTAAGGATCATTGTAATATTTTTTATGAAAAAAATAAAACTATAAGTGGTTTCCTCATTAACGATCTCTATCAACTATATATTGATGTATCTGTCTTTAATATCGAGCAAAATATGAATGCCATAGATCAAAATGACTCAGGGATAGTCCGAACGATAGGTATCTATGGCACCTAAGGCTAGGTCATATAGCAGAAGATAGGGTTAACAAATTAGAGAAAATCAGGCTATTAAGTCTGTTGACTTTTGAGTCATATCCAATTTATGAATCATATCTTCATGGCAAAATAACTAAGCTCTCTTTTGTGGGACATGGGGAAAAGGCCACATATCTACTTATCCTAGTACATACTAATATGTGTGGCCCATTTAATGTGCCGACTAGAGGCAACTTTGTCTACTTTATAATCTTTATCGATGATTTTCTCAGTATGGGTACGTGTATCTTATGAGACACAAGTCTGAAGCTTTTAAAAAGTTCAAGAAATTCAGATATGAAGTCGAAAAGCAAATTGAAAAATCCATTAAGATTTTTCGATCAGATCGATGAGGTGAATACCTTAGTTGGAAATTCATTGACTATCTCAAGCAAAATGACATAATCTCTCAATGGACTCCACCTGGAATACCTCAACTCAATGGAGTTTCAGAACGGAGGAATCGGATTCTATTAGATATGGTTCGATCCATGATGAGCTTCATAGATCTTTCTGATTATCTTTGGGGACATAGTCTGTTAACTGCTACATATTTATTGAATAGAATTTTCTCTAAAATCGTTTCTACCACACCATATGAGAAATGGCATGATAAGAAATCAAGTCTGAGTCATCTCAAAATTTGGGATTGTCCGACTCATGTCAAAAGATAACAAATGGATAAATTAGATTTTAGGTCCTTTAGAGCTCGATTTATAGGATATCCTAAAGAGTCATAAGAATATTATTTCTATATTTCAGAAGACCATAATATGGTTGTGAGTCGGCATACCATTTTTCTTGAAAAATAGTTTATTCAAGATAACAGCATTGAAAAGCAAATCAAGCTCGAGGAGAAAGTCTTATAAGAGCAACGAGCTAAGGACTCTGTGGAACCAAATCAGGTTGAGCCAATACAATCACTACCTCCTCCACCTCATAGATCGGAAAGGATTTTCCATCCCACTGAGAGGTAGTTAGGTACTATCTCAGAGGAAGTAGAGAAAATATTTCTCATAGGTAATGGGGTTTGTTGGTGCAGAATTTGGTTGATGTCGAATTGAGCTAGAGCCGAGAAAGATGAGATCGCCGTCGGTGATCTGCAAAATAAAGTTTCGTCCGAAGTCAGTGGTAGTGGCTCAGACGAAACTCTCCGATGATCAAGTCAGCTCTTTTGGACAACAAAAATGGAGTGCTCGGGTAAGAATTCAGCAGAATTTTAGGAAGAAGAAGAGAGATTAGAGAAAACATATCTGGAGGGTCCTTTTTTATAGACGAAGCTTATCATAACTGTCCGATAGTGGACTGCTTGAGGCCACGTAGAGTTTGTTACGAAGAGAGGTGTCCGTTGTTGTGATGTGGCCATTCGGTAGTGGGCTGCTTGAGGCCATATGGAGTTTGTTATAGAGAGGTGTCCATTGCCATAAAATGGTCGTTCGTTGAGATTTAATAGTCGAAGTTTGGAGAGAGGTATCCTATTGACGTAGATGTTGAAGGAGCTCGGGAGAGATCTTATCTTCAGTCGAGGTTGAAGCTGAAGTTGAAGCTCGAAAGAGATTTCATCTCCAGCCGAGGTCTAAGAAGATCTTATTTTTTGTTGACGTAGATATTGAAGGAGCTTGGAAGAGATCTCATCTCCAGCCAAAATTCAGGGAGATCTTATCTCCTCTTCTCACCTCATCTAAAATGAATAAGACCTACGACTTTGCTGACGTTAGAACGAGATTCTCCTCCTATTTCTAACTGATTGTAGGAGCACATAAGGACCATTGTCAGGGCCTCTTCCTCCATCTTATCTAAAATGAACGAGGCCTTCGACTTTGCTCGCATTAGGATGAGGTTCTCCTCCTATTCCTAACGGGCTGTAGGGACACATAAGGGCCGTTGTCAGAGCCTCTTCCCCCATCTCGTCTAAAATAAGCGAGGCCTTCGACTTTGCTCTCATTAGGACGAGATTCTCCTCTTGTTCCTAACGGACTGTAAGAGGGCATAAGGGCTATTGTCAGGTCTTTCCTCTCATCCTGTCTAAAATGAATAAGGCCTTCGACTTTGTTCACGTTAGGATGAGGTTCTCCTCCTATTTCCTAATGGACTGTAGGGGCACATAAGGACCATTGTCAGGGCCTCTCCCCCCATCTCGTCTAAAATGAACGAGGCCTTCGACTTTGCTCGCATTAGGATGAGGTTCTCCTCCTATTCCTAACGGGCTGTAGGGGGCATAAGAGCTGTTGTCAGGACCTTTCCTCTCATCCCGTCTAAAATGAATGAGGCCTTCGACTTTGCTCATATTAGGACGAGGTTCTCCTCCTATTCCTAATGGACTGTGGGGGCACATAAGGACCATTGTCAGGATTTCTCCCCCATCTCGTCTAAAATGAACGAGGTCTTTTGACTTTGCTCACATTAGGACGATGGTTCTCCTCATATTTCTAACAAGCTGTGGGGGCACATAAGGGCCATTATCAGGGCCTCTCCCTTCATTCCGTCTAAAATGAACGAGATCTTCAACTTTGCTAGCATTAAGATGAGATTCTTCTTCTGTTTCTAACGTGTGGGGGCACATAAGGGCCATTGTCAGGACCTCTACCCCCATCTCGTCTAAAATGAACGAGGCCTTCAACTTTGCTCGCATTAGAACGAGGTTCTCCTCCTGTTCCTAACAGACTGTAGAGGCACATAAGGATCATTATCAGGGCCTCTTTCTTCATCTTGTCTAAAAAGAACGAGGCTTTCGACTTGCTCATATTTGGATGAGGTTCTTTTTCTATTCCTAATATGGCCACTATTGATTGCTTCTTTTCTATCATCAGATAGTTTTTGCATCGAGAAACAATAATGTTGAAATATAGGAGTTTTATTGAAGAAAAATTACCGACAATACATTCTCAGATTCTCTGAGTCTCAAGTTCGTGGGAGTATTGTTCCTCCGCGCTTTTTCAGGCAATAAGTCCCAGAACATACGACCTCCTCTATTTCATATGGGCCTTTCCAATTCGGGGCAAGCTTCTCCTGACTTTGAGACTGAGAGATGGTGACTCGCTAAAGTACTAGGCCCCTTAAAAATAGCATTGATGATGTCGAAAAAAGGTCGATCTTCTTATTGTTCCTCCCTCATTGGTGGTTCTAGCTGCGGTAGCACCATTGGCTTGCTTCAGACCGACGTCTATGAAGCATTGAGGAGGGCATAGTTGTGAAACCTTCTGAGGAAAACTTCTTCATGCCCTTCCGTTGGGGCTTCTTTGACGATGAGCTCGAGGAGGAGTTCGGCCTCGCTTGCATTTGGAGGAAGTTCGTGAGTGTGGCCGAGCTTCATTCAGCCCTCCTATGAAACCTCCTGGGGGGAGAACTTCGTGTCCTTTTATCGGGGCTTCTTTGATGATAAGCTCACGGAGGAATTCGGGCTCGCTTGTGCTCGAGGAGGGTAGGAGGGTCCGTGAGCATGGTCGAGCTTCATTCGGTCCTCCTGTAAAATCTTCTGAGGGGAGAACTTCATATCCTTTTCTTGAAGAAAAAATCTTGATTTTTCGGATCAGGTTCGTTCAGATCTGATCGGATCAAGAGAGATATTTTAAAAATTTCTCTCATGTATCCAGATCAGATTTGAGATATTTCAGATCTAACTTTATAGATCTAATAAATAAAATAAAAATAAATTAAATCTAATTTAATTTATACCTTGATGTTGGGTAATCAGATTATTCTTTGATGATCCTATTGATTGTCTGACATTCTGGATCTAGCCACGCAAGCGCCTGGCCTCTACCGATATCCACTTGGGTTAAATCTGAAGATCTTCTTTTTTTTTTATCACCGCTCGAAAAATCAGATCTAGATCTAATTTGGAGGATCTGCAAAACTCCTTTCGAAGATCTGTTATCGTTTCTGCAGCAGTACTGCCTTCTTTCTTTCTCGTCAGCTTTTTCTTATCTGGATCACACCAAATAAAGCCCAACTTTCCTTGGGCATGGAGAAGAGAGAGAGGATCAGAAGATGGCATGGAGGAGGGAGAGGGGCAGCCTTGGGGTAGGGCTAAGAGAGAATTCTATGAAAGTTAGCACAGAGAGGGTTTATATAGACCCTACTGCTCTATGCAGTGCCACATCATCCCGATCAATTACGTTGCTTCGCAATCAGATCTAAATCTGATTGATGGAATGATATCACCTGATTCAATCAGATGAGAGCCCCACTAATTCATCCTTAGATGCTGCCTAAGAATGGTCAAAGTCTATAGTTATGGGTCACCTAAGTAGAAACCAAGAAGCAGCCTAGAGTCCCATCCGTATGGGACTCAGTCATCCCTATCCATGGGCGCACTCCTCCCTAGGCGTGCACCCCTTTCTTTCTAAAATCTAGCAAGAAGACAAGCCCCTATTTGCTCTCCAATAGGTGCATGACACATGGGCAGATGTCCAAGGGTCAAAGGTCAATGTTTGACCAAAGTCAAAAGACAAGAATTAGAAGGTTATGAAAAATGGCAGGTGTTGTCTCAATTTTATCTCATAAATTAAGACAACCTTTTTTCTGACCTGGACAAGCTCCAGTCAGACCAAGTAAAGGTATCCGAACGAGCACAAACTCATTTAGCTCAATCGAGACAACTTTTAATGATAGTAGAAGGAGAACGTTAGGCTCAATCATGTGCTAGCAAGATTTTCTTGAACCTAATTGAATCTAATTCAAATCAATTGAACTGAGTTAATCCAATTGATGATATGTAGATTCAAATCCTTATTTGTATGATCCAATTAGGTTCAGTTTTATATGATAATGGGATATATCACGATCTCTATCATCGACATCATCGAAACTCCTTTCGATGGATCAGAACTCTTCTGATTCAGACAGCTAGAATGATCGATCATCTAAATCATTCTAATTGCTCCCAAAATCCACCAGTGACACCTAGCAGTATATGGTGGCAACCCATCAGAGCTGAAAATGCGAACCTCTTGGTGCAGCTACCTGTGTGATTAAGTTCTTCTATCTTGAGCCCCGATCAGATTAGGGTTAAGGTGAACTCGTCAAACCCTAGTTTCTATCATATGATGTAATCATTCGATTCAAGTCCAATGTGAAAATCTTAATATAGAAACTCTTTCTATTATTTCACTCTACCATGGCCATGGGCTTCTGGACTTGATTCTCATGATCATCATAGGGCTGCTCCTCATCCACCGAGGTAGATAGATTCCATCTTGATGCAATCCAGTTCCTACAATGAACATGCTATAGCCAACATACACCTCAGGATTCCGAATGGCTAGGAGATCGAGTTATGGTGTAGTCAAACTATAACACCCTCAAGGTGAACTACCGATGCACCTCAGGTCAAAGAATCCAGACACACCACTGCAGCATCGAGTCAGTCATTGACGAGAAGGTAGACTTTCCTTAATGACTACTCGAGGTGGTCACGCTCAGTGCCCTCATTCTCTAACGAGTATCCTGTACTCTCGCTCCGGTGTCTCCACACCGTAGACTCAAGACTCATCTACTAAAGAGAAGCGATTGTACACCAACCTTTCCGGATCAATCACCATCCTCATGATGATCCTATGGTCAGGAGCATTTTATGAGTTAATAATGATTATTCATGTCTTAAATTTTCAACTCTTGAAAATATGAATTATCATTACCATTAACTCAAAGGATGTATCACAGACACTAAATACACATATGTGATAGAAAATAACCCATTTTATTGATTATAGTCAAAATTATAATTTTGCCCCTAGAAGTGTATTACAAGTGTCAGCCAATTCTGGCTTCTAGGGCACATATATCTAACAATCTCTCCACTTGTCCTAAAGCCAATTGGCTACAAGTCTAAGTCCCATCTTCTCAAGGTGGGCTTCGATCTTCTGCTGGCCCAATGGCTTTGTAAGTGGGTCTGCCACATTATCTGCGGAGTCGACTCTCTTGACCTCGACGTAACCCTTCTCGAGGTAATCATGGATGAGGTGGTATCGCCGCTCAATGTGCTTGAATTTCTGGTGAGACCTCGGCTCCTTAGCAAGGGCTATGGCACCATTGTTGTCGCAGTATAGAGGAATGGCATCTGATGGCATTACTCCAATTTCTGCAGCAAACTTCTTGTACCAGAATGCTTCCTTTGCAGCCTCTGATGCAGCGATATATTCTGCTTCCATGGTGGAATCTGCTATCACAATTTGCTTGAAACTCTTTTAGCTGACAGCTCCACCATTGCACACAAACAGACTCCCAGATGTCGACTTTCGATCATCTATATCGAACATAAAATCCGAGTCTGTGTATCCCTGGACTTGGAGTTCTCCATTACCAAAGACCAACATCATATCCTTAGTTCTTCTCAAGTACTTAAGGATACATTTCACAGAAGTCCAGTGTTCTTCACCTGGATTTGACTGATATCTGCTTGTGACACTCACAGCATGGGCTATATCAGGTCGTGTACATAGCATGGCATACATGAGGCTCCCTATTGCAGAAGCATAAGGGATCTTGCTCATGCGTTCTATTTCCTCAGGTGTGCTAGGGCACATCTTCTTGGAAAGATGAATACCATGTCTGAAGGGTATTAATCCCCTCTTAGAGTTTTCCATACTAAACCTCTTTAGTACTTCCTCTATGTACATCTTCTGTGAAAGTCCTAGCATCCTATTCGGTCTATCTCCTATAGACCTTAATTCCTAGAATAAAGGATGCTTCACCTCCTAGGTCTTTCATGGAGAATTCTTTGGACAACCATATTTTGACTGATGGTCAACATGGAAATATCATTCCCAATAAGGAGGATGTCATCCACGTACAATACGAGGAAGACAACAGCGCTCCCACTGATCCTTTTTGAAAACACATGGTTCCTCTTCATTTTTGATGAAACCAAACTAATTTTGATCACATCATTGAAAACGAGTGTTATTCCAGCTCCGAGATGCTTGCTTAAGTCCATATATGGACCTTTGCAGCTTGCAAACCTTGTGATCAGTATCACTGGATGTGAAACCTAGCGGCTGTTCCATATAGATATCTTCCTCAAGATATCCATTTAAGAATGCCATTTTCACGTCCATTTGCCATATTTCATAATCGAAATAGGCTGCAACAGCAAGCAATGTGCGGATGGATTTTAGCATAGCTACTGGGAAAAAGGTATCCTGATAGTCAATGCCTTCGCGTTGACTATAACCTTTTGCCACTAGTCTAGCCTTGAATGTCTCCACATTCCCATCTGCACCAATCTTTCTCTTGAAGATCCATTTACACCCAATAGGTACTATACCTTCTGGTGGATCTACCAAGGTCCAGACTTGGTTTGAGTGCATCGAGTCAATTTCTGACTTCATTGCCTCTAACCATTTCTCGGAGTCGATATCTGATATCGCCTCATTGTAGGTTTTGGGATCATCACCATGAGCACCATTACCTATGAGGAACATTTTCTCTACTTTCCTCTGAAATAATACCTAAGTATCTTTCAGGAGGGATGGAAAACTCTTTCCGATCTACGAGGTGGAGGAGGTAGTGTTCTTATTGGCTCAACCTGATTTGGTTCCAATTGGTCCTTAGCTCGTTGCTACTTGTGAGACTTTCTCATCAAGCTTGATCTGCTTTTCCAATGCCGCTATCTTGAATAAACTATTTTTCAAGAAAGATGGCATGTCGACTCACAATCACATTGTGGTCTTCTGGAATGTAGAAATAGTATCCTAATGACTCTTTAGGATATCCTATGAATCGAGCTCTAAAGGACCTAAACTCTAACTTGTCCGCTTGTTGTCTTTTGACATGAGCCGGACAATCCCCAAATTCTGAGATGACTCAGACTTGGTTTCTTACCATGCCATATCTCATACGGTGTGGTAGGAACGATTTTAGAGGAAACCCTATTCAGTAGATAAGTTGAAGTTAACAATGAGTGTCCCCAAAGAAAATCAGGAAGGTCTGTGAAGCTCATCATGGATCGAACCATATCCAATAGAGTCCGATTTCTCCGTTGAAACTTGAGTTGAGGTCCTGGTGGAGTTTTTTTTAGAGATAGTCTAGAAAAATTTCGACTAAGGTATTCACCTCCTCGATCTGATCGAAGAACCTTAATGGGTTTTTCAGTTTGTTTTTCTACTTCATGTCTGAATTCTTTGAACTTTTCAAAAGCTTCAGACTTGTGTCTCATAAGATACACATACCCATACCTAGATAGATCATCGATAAAGGTAATGAAGTAGACAAAATTGCCTCTAGCCGGCACATCAAATGGGCCGCACACATCAGTATGTACTAGGGCAAGGAGATCTGTGGCCCTTTCCCCATGTCCAACAAAAGGGAGTTTAGTCATTTTGCCTTGAAGACAAGATTCACAAGTTGGATATGACTCGAAAGTCAATGGACTCAATAGCCCATTTTTCTCCAATTTGTTAATCCTATCTTCTGCTATATGACCTAATCTCAGGTGCCATAGATATCCTATCATTTGGACTATCCCTAGGTCATTTCATGGCATTCACATTTTGCTCGATAGTTAAAAATAGATACATCAATATGTAACTGATAAAGATCGTTAATAAGAAAACCATTTGCAATTTTATTTCTTTCATAAAGAATGTTACAATGGTCCTTAAAGAAACTGGTAATCACATAGCCTTCTAGTGCTAAGCATGAAACAGAAATCAAATTCCTGCTAGCTGCAGGCACATAATAACAGTCTTTTAAAACTAAGTCTAAACCAGATGGTAATCGAAGAGGGTATATGTTTCCCACGGCCACTGCAGCAACTCTTGCTCCATTTTTCGATGCGTAGGATCATGTCTCCATCCCTCAGCCTCCTGCTATCCTCAAGATCCTGCATGGAAGTGCACAGATGAGCACTAGAATCCAGAGTCAAGCATCCCAACTGGATGCAGAAGAAATCGTAAGGTTAGACTCAATAACGAGCATACCTTCCAGAAGGACCTTCCTTCTTGTTCTTCAGGGTGGCCAGGTAAGTAGGGCAGTTCCGCTTCCAATGGCCGTCGCTGTTGCAATGGAAAAATATTTTTTCTTTTGTTAGTGGTCTTCTTTTTTCAACTCTGCCTTTTTCTTCTTTGCCTCCTTCCATCCTTCTGCTTTTTCACAGACTTCTTTTTCTTTCCATAAGACTTTCTTTTGGAAGAAGTCCATAGCAAGAACTGAGCCTTTAGAACCTTTCATAGAAAGCTCAGCGGTAACCAGCATATTCATTAATTCGGCCAAGGAATTTTGAAGTTTATGCATGTGGTAATTCATGATGAATTGCCCATATGCATCAGTCAAGGATTGCAGAATTAATATCATTCTGCAGATCCAAGTCTAACTTCACACCGAGCTTCTCAAGCTCTTCCATGTCCTTGATCATCATCAGACAGTGATCTTGGACTGACTGCCCATCACGCATCTTAGCCTTAAAAAGTCATTTAGTGACTTGATACTTTGGCTGCGCGACTCTGTTCACCAAACATCTCCTGTAGGTGAGCCAACATTTGGCGAGCAGTCCCGATATCTTCATGTTGGCGCTGGAGCTCATCAGACATCGAGCCCAACATGTAATATCTGGCCTTATTATCTTCGTCTATCCATTTTTCAAGAGACGCTCTCTGTTCAACGGATGGATGAGGCTGGTAAGGTGGGAGGGTCCTGGTCCAATACATGAGGTTAACTTCTCAGAACCCAAAATAATTTTGTAGTTTCCTGAGAGCCAATCTCTTTATAATTGGGTCCAGTCAGTCTATGTGTGTCCAGGATACGTGCCAATGGGTTGGACGCAGACATTTTTCTGTAGAGAGTCAAAGATTCTAGTTAGATATTGTAATTATGACTTGACCAATTTATTTAGAAATTTTATTTTTAAATAAATTAGCTCCCACTATTTTCTCGGATCCCTACACTCCCTCTGTAGAGATGCAAAAATCTCCACGATTAATGATTTCTAGTGGGTGGTGCGGTCTCACCAACTGACTCATCACCTCACCTAACAGTTATTGGTGATGGGTTAGCCAATGAGTGAACAACTCTTGTTCAATGATTCTCTAATCATGGTGCACCCAAACTTGGTCTCTAATTCATGAATCTCACCGTATCCGAAATATTGATCCACTCCTTAGTTAAGTCAGACCCACCATTTGCATAGACTGGATTCCTAATTGAGTCTCTCACCGTATCCAAAATATTGAGCCCAACTCATCCTCCAGCCCATAGCATCCAATGCCTAATAGACATGGTTGCATCTTTTTGGTGCAACTGAGCCACTGTATCCAGTCGAGAACAATCAACCCCAGGGAAGGGCCCGCACATCTACAATGGTGGAAGACCTCAGACTTAATCTTTTCTTAGGAAGAATTGATTCAGGTCTCATTAAACTAGACTTGACATAGTCATAACAATTATGACTAACCTAGTGGCATGGGTTAGCTCGGATTATTGACCACCTCAGATCAGAACTGAGTCAACAGATATGGCCAGGTAAGTGAGATCCGGTGGAAGGGAATATGCCATTAACTCGTACAAGAACGCATTCAGGTCGAGTAGCTTCCAATTAAAAATCCAGTCGGTCGTATGTGCCAAACTTACCTTAGACACCAAATTATTGAGCCAGAACCAATTGGGTTAGCCTACAATCCAGACTCTAACCTCTGAGCCTAATTAGGTCTTGCTTGATCGATCACTCACATGACTCGATCTTGACCCAGACTTAATCCTATTAGGCTGGTCAATTTAAGCATTGTTGATCCCATCTAACCAACTCTTGATTCGGTTTGATCAACCGCTTAGACCTAATTGAGCTACCCAAGCCCGAACCCAGTATTATGAATATGTCTTAGATCTAAAATTCTCAATTTTAGATCCTAATTAATATTTCATAATCTTAATTCTTAATTAAGTAGGGTTCATAAATAAAATATGCACAATAAATCCTAGGGTTTCAGGATCTAGGGTTTTGCAGAAAGTAAGTTTTGGATTTTCTGATTAAGGACGAACGCACGCAGCACCCCTACACATCATAAGAACACCCCATCGAATGGAAAGGAGAGGGCCTTTAAATCCCTTCTTCATTCTTATGATCCGGACGGCCAAGGAGAACGCCTTAATCAGGAACATATAAATACTACAAAACTAGTTAGATCTATATCATATATCTCATATATAAAATTGATCTAATTTAATGGCATATTTTGCATACATCTCATGTATCATATCATCATGCATATTTTTTAGATCTAAATTATCTCATAATAATCTAAAAAATTAGATTTAAATTGATCTAATCAAAATAAATTCTAATCTAGATAATTATGTAGAACTATTCTACAACTAGTCTAGACATGCATCATCATATCTCATATGATATTAAAAATTAAATAATTTTTATTTATTTTTTAGATGTTATTATAATATTTTATAATATCAAAAAATAGTAAAAAATAAATAAGATCTAAAATATGATTTAATCAAATTAAATCAATTATGATTATGCAAGACTATTCTATAGAACTATTCTATTTTAGAACTAGTCATGCATATTTTCTAATCTTAGATCCAAATTATTTAATTTTAATTTTTTTTTAATTTTAGATCTGATCACATCTCATGTGACATCTAAAATTATCTTAATTTTTAATTAAAATAAATTAAAAATTAGATCTAAATAATTTAGAAATCTGGCTCTGATACCAGTTGAAGGAAAAATCCTGATTTTTCCGGATCCAGGTTCGTTCAGATCTGATCGGATCAAGAGATATATTTCAAAAATTTTTCTTCTTGATCTCAATCAGATCTTGAGATATTTTAGATCTAATTTTATTATATCTTAATAAATAAAATAAAAATAAATTAAATCAAATTTAATTTATACCTTGATGTTGGGTAATCCTATTATTCCTGTTGATGATCCTGATTGCATTGCGGAAGGTTCTGGATCTAGCCACGCAAGCGCCTGGCCTCTATCCGATATCCACTCAAACTTGGATCTAGAGATCTTCTCTTTCTCTATCATCTCTCTCCAAAAATTAGATCTGGATCTGATCTTGGAGGATCTTCAAAACTTTCTTTTGAAGATCTGCAGTCGTCTCTGCAGCAATGCTACCTTCTTTCTTTCTCGTCAACTTTTTCTTATCTGAATCGCACCAAATTGAAGCCCAACTTTCCTTGGGCATGGAGAGGAGAGAGAGGATCAGAAGATGGCATGGAGGAGGGAGAGGGGCAGCCTTGGGGTGTGGGCTAAGAGAGAACTCAATGAAAGTTGGATGTAGATAGGGTTTATATAGACCTGCTGTGCCATGCAATGCCTCATCATCTTGGCCAATCACGTTGCTTCGTGCAATCAAATCTAAATTTGATTGGTGGGATGACATCATCTAATCCAATCAGATGAGAGCTCCAGTAATTCATCCTTAGATGGCGCCCAAGACTAGTCAAAGTCTATAGTTATGGGCCACCTAAATAGAAACCAAGAAGCAACCTGGAGTCCTATCCAACAAGGGACTCCAATCAGGCGCCTATCCATTGGGCACACGCCTCCCTAAACGTGCGCCCCTTCTCCTTGCCAGGTTCTGGCAAGGGGGACAAGGCCCCCATCCAGCTCTCCAATAGGTGCATGACACATGGTCATAAAGTCAAAGTTCAAGGATCAAAGGTCAACTGTTTGACCAAAGTCAAAAGATAAAGAATTAGCAGATGATGAAAAATGGCAGGTGTTGTCTCAATTTTATCTCAAAATTAAGACAACCCTTTTTTGACTTGGACAAGCCTCCAGTCAGACCATAGGTGAAGGCCTCTGATTGAGCACAAACTCCTTTGGCTCAGTCGAGGACAACTTATTTATGATAGTAAAAGAAGAACGTTAGGTTCAATCGAGTGCTAGCACGATTTTCTTGAACCTAATTGAATCTCATTCAGATCAATTGAACTAGATCAGTTAATCCAATTGATGATCACCAGATTCAAACTCCTTATTTGTGTGATCCCAGTTAGGTTCAGTTCTGTATGGTAATGGGATATGTCATGATCTCTATCATCGACATCATCGAAACTCCTTTCGATGGATCAGAACTCTTCTGATTCGAACAGCTAGAATGATCGATCATCTAAATCATTCTAATTGCTCCCAAAATCCACCAGTGACACCTAGCAGTATATGGTGGCAACCCATCAGAGCTGAAAAATGAACCTCTTGGTGCAGCTACCTGTGTGATTAAGTTCTTCTATCTTGAGCCCCGATCAGATTAGGGTTAAGGTGAACTCGTCAAACCCTAGTTTCTGTCATATGATGTAATCATAATTCGATTCAAGTCCGAATGTGAAAATCTTAAATAGAAACTCTTTCTATTATTTCACTCTACCATGGCCATGGGCTTTCTGGACTTGATTCTCATGATCATCATAGGGCTGCTCCTCTACCACCGAGGTAGATAGATTCCATCTTGATGCAATCCAGTTCCTACAATGAACATGCTATAGCCAACATACACCTCAGGATTTTGATATGGCTAGGAGATCCGAGTAATGGTGTAGTCAAACTATAACACCCTCAAGGTGAACTGTCGATGCACCTCAGGTCAAAGAACCAGACACACCACTGCAGCATCGAGTCAGTCATTGACGAGAAGGTAGACTTTCCTTAATGACTACTCGAGGTGGTCACGCTCAGTGCCCTCATTCTCTAATGAGTACCTATACTCTCACTCCGGTGTCTCCACACCATAGACTCAAGACTCATCTACTATAAGAGAAGCGATTGTACACCAACCTTCTAGGATCAATCACCATCCTCATGATGATCCTATGGTCAGGAGCATTTTATGAGTTAATAATGAAAATTCTTGTCTTAAATTTTCAACTCTTGAAAATATGAATTATCATTACCATTAACTCAAGGGATGTATCATAGACACTAAATACACATTTGTGATAGAAAATAATCCATTTTATTATTTATAGTCAAAATTAATAATTTTGCTCCTAGAAGTATATTACAAGTGTCAGCCAATTCTGGCTTCTAGGGCACACATATCTAACATTTCTCAGGACTTCTTTGATGACGAGCTTAAGGAAGAGTTCGACCTCGTTTGCACTCGAGAGAAGTCCGTGAGCATGATCGAACTTCATTCAGTCCTCCATCAGCCATGGGCTTGCTAGACTCGCCCGTCTGCCACTCTTGCATAATTCGGAGAGGAAAAGGGGGATCCATGCGAATGTCATCATAGTGAGCTGAGGCAACATGATCGAGCTCCTCAATCTGCCGATCCATCCTCCATAGGTTTTGATCGAGGTCGTCAACTTGATAGTAGGTCTTAGAAGGCTTTCGATCGTGGATGGGGAAGGTTTCTTCTAGAGAAGAACCATGATCCAAGCAAGGATCCTCTACTCTTTGTTTCTCCTTTCCTGGGACGACGGGTATGCTAATCCAAGTGCCCCTTCTTGGGACTGGCTCCTGATATCTCGATGATGGATTTCTTGATGGAACCACCATCAGAGCTGCCGCATGACCTGCACCATTTCGGTGAGGCTCCGAATCCACTGCATCAATAGGTTAAACTACTTCGGATCTACCATGGCCGTCGGTGGATGTGGTGGTTCAAGCATCAATGATGGAGTATGAACAGATTAGTCTGACTCAGACCTGACGGTAGAAGCGGTAGATCTTTAGGTAGTCGCCTTCTTTGGAGGCATTTCTTGGGATCGAGGTAGAGGATGAAGATGAATCTTGAAAGAGAAGGTCGGTAGAATTGACTGAGCACACCTTTAAGAATAGGGTTGACTAGCCCTTTCTCTAACATCAATTCTATTGGTGCAGAATTTGGTTGACATCAGATCAAGCTAGAGACAAGGAAGATAAGGTCATTATCGGTGACCTGCAAAACAAAGTTCCATCTGAAGTCGGTGGTGGTGGCTCCGACGGAATCCTTCGATGATCAAGTTAGCTCTTCTGACCAATAAAAATAGAGTGCTCAGGCAAGAATTCAGTAGAATTTCGAGAAGAAGAAGAAAGGTTAGAAAAAATATATTTAGAGGGTCCCTTTTTATAGATGAAGCTTGTCGTAACCATCCGATAGTGGGCCACTTGGAGCAATGTGGAGTTTGCTACGGAGAGAGGTATCCATTGTTGTGATGTGGCCGTTCGATAGTGGATCGCTCGAGGTCATATGGAGTTTGTTATAGAGAGAGGTGTCCGTTGTTATGATATGACCATTCGGTAGTGGGCCGCTTGAGATCATGTAGAGTTTGTTATGGAGAGTGGTATCCATTGTCATGAAGTGGCCATTCGTTGAGATTTAATAATCAAAGTTTGGAGGAAGCAGACATTGGTTGGAGAAGAGTTTTGACATACATCAATTTTAGGAGAGTTCGGACTTCTAAAAGGAACACGGCCAGAGGATCATCCAGAAAGAATGCTAGTTGAAATCTAAAAGTAATCCACTGAAGAAATTTGGATAGAGTTCGATTGATGGAGAAGTTCAGGAAGAGTCCGACTGGTGGAGAAGTTCGACTAAAGCAAAAGTTCGAAAGAAGTATGGCTTCTATAAAAATTCGACTGAAGGATAGATCCGAAAAAAGTTTGGCTCCTACAGAAGTCCGACTGAAGGAGAAATTCGAAAGAAGTTCAGCTCCCATAGGAGTCCGACAGAAGAAAAGATCTGGAATGAGTTTGGCTCTTACAGAAGTTTGATTGAAGGAGATATTCGGAAGGATTTTAGCTCCCATAGGAGTCCGACTGAAGGAGAGATCCAGAAGGAGTTTGGCTCCTACAGAAGTCCAACTGAAGAAGAAATTCGAAAGAAGTTCGATCACTGGGGAGTTCAGTTGGGGATCGACCGCTGAGAAGTTCGGTTGGGATCGATCGCTGAAAAAGTTTAACTTCTGAATGAGTTCGACCGCTGGTGGAGATCGGATGGGGCTCGACCGCTGGAGGAAGAATTACCGATTGAAGCTCTTCCATAATTATCGATTATGTTAGGCTAAGCATCAGGCTAGACTTCGGTGGGAGCGAAATTTATCCCCAATAGGATTCATGGTGATGATCCTAAAATCTATGATGAGACGATATCAGATATCGACTCCGAGAAATGGTTAGAGGTAATGAAGTCAAAAATTGACTCAATGTACTCAAACCAAGTCTAAACCTTGGTAGATCCACCAGAAGGTATAGTACCTATTAGATGTAAATGGATCTACCAGAGAAAGATTGGTGTAGATGAGAATGTGGAGACATTCAAAGCTAGATTAATGGCAAAAGAATATAGTCAGCATGAAGATATTGACTATCAGGATACCTTTTCGCTAGTAGCTATGCTAAAGTCCATCCATGCATTGCTTACTATTGTAGCCTATTTTGATTATAAAATATGGTAAATGGATGTGAAAACAACATTCTTAAATGATTACCTTAAGGAAGATATTTATATGGAATAGCTGCTAGATTTCACATTCCAGTGATGCTAATCACAAAGTATGCAAGCTGCAAAGATCCATATATGGACTTAAGCAAGCATCTTGGAGCTGGAACACTTGTTTTAATGATATGATCAAATTATTTAGTTTCATCAAAAATGAGGAGAAACCATGTGTCTTCAAAAAGATCAGTGAAAGCGCTACTATCTTTCTCATAATGTATGTGGATGATATCCTCCTTATTGAGAATGATATTCTCATGTTGACCACAGTCAAAATGTGGTTATCTAAAGAATTCTCCATGAAAGATCTAAGAGAAGCATCCTTCATTCTAGGAATTAAGGTCTATAGAGATAAACCGAATAGGATGCTAGGTCTTTCACAGAAGATGTACATAGAGGAAGTGCTAAAGAGGTTTAGCATGAAAAATTCTAAGAAGGGTTTGGTATCCTTCAGAACATGGCATTTATCTCTCCAAGAAGATGTGCCCTAGCACACCTTGAGGAGAATAGAACGCATGAGCAAGATCCCTTATGCTTCAGCAATAGGGAGAGCCTCATGTATGCCATGTTATGTACATGACCTGATATAGTCCCATGCTGTGAGTGTCATGAGCAGATATCAGTCGAATCTAGGTGAAGAACATTGGACTTCTTTGAAATATATCCTTAAGTACTTGAGAAGAACTAAGGATATGCTTGTTGGTTTTTGGTGAATGAAGAACTCTAAGTCCAAGGGTATATAGACTCGGATTTTATGTCCGATATAGATGATCGAAAGTCGACATCTAAGAGTCTATTTGTGTGTAATGATGGTGCTGTTAGTTGAAAAGTTTCAAGCAGACAGTGATAGCATATTCCACCATGGAAGCAGAATACATCGCTGCGTCAGAAGCTGCGAAGGAGGCATTCTGGTATAAAAAATTCATCACAAAAATTAAAGTGATGCCATCAGATACCATTCCTCTGTACTGCGACAACAATGATGCCATAGCCCTTGCTAAGGGGCCGAGGTCTCACTAGAAATTTAAGTACATCGAGCGGTGATACCATCTTATCCACGATTACCTCGAGAAGGATTATGTCGAGAGCAGACTCACTCACAAAGTCATTGGGCCAACAGAAGATCAAAATTCATCTTGAGAAGATGGAACTTAGATTTATAGCCAATTAGCTTTATGTCAAGTGGGAATTTGTTAGATATGTATGCCCTAGAAGCCAGAATTGGCTAACACTTATAATACACATCTAAGAATAAAATTATAATTTTGATTATAAATAATAAAATAGATTATTTTCTATCATAGTGTGTATTTGAAAGTATCTATGATACATCCCTTGAGTTAATGGTAATGATAGTTCATATTTTCAAGAGTTGAAAATTTAAGACATGAATTTTCATTATTAACTCATAAAATGCTCCCGACCATAGGATCATCATGAGGATGGTGATTGATCCAGAAGGTTGGTGTACGATCGCTTCTTTAGGATAGATGAGTCTTGAGTCTATGGTGTAGAGACACCAGAGCGAGAGTACAGATACTCATTAGAGAATGAGGGCACTAAGCGTGATCCATCTTGAGCAGTCATGAAAAAGTCTACCTTCTCGTCGATGATCGGCTTGAAGCTATAGTGGTGTGTCTGATCTTTTTGACCTGAGGTGCATCGGTAGTTCACCTTGAGGGTGTTATAGTTTGACTATACCATAACTCGATCTTCTAGCCATTTAGAATCCTAAGGTGTATATTGGCTATAGCATGTTCATTGTAGGAATTGGATTGCACCAATAAAAGATCTATCTACCTCGGTAGATTAGGAGCAGCCCTATGATGATCATGAGAATTAAGTTCATAAGCCCATGGCCATGGTGGAGTGAAATAATAGAAAGAGTTTCTATTAGAATTTTTACATTGGACTTGAATTGAATGATTAATTCATATGACAAAAATTAGGATTTGATGAGATCACCTTAACCCTAATCCGATCGAAGCTCAAGATGGAGGAACTTAATCATACAGATAACTGCACTGAGAGGTTTGCTTTTAGTTCTGATGGGTTGCCACCATATGCTGTTAGGTATCACTGATGGATTTTAGGGAGCAATTAGATATGATTTGGATGATCGATCATACTAAGTTGTCTGATTTAGAAAAGTTTTGAACCATCGGAAAGGTGTTTCGATGATATTGATGATAGAGATCACGACATATTTCATTACCATATGAAACTGAACCTAACTGGATCACACAAATAAGGGTTTGGATCTTGATATCATCAATTGGACTAATCCAGTTCCGGAATTGATTTGAATAAGATTCAATCAAGTTCAAAAAAATTATGCTAGCAACGATTGAGCCTAATGTTCTCCTTCAATAATCATTAAAAGTTAGAGAGGAAATTAGAGACTAGCCTTATTGTCTATAGCTGTTATAGCGAATAGTTGATGGTAATGTTTGGCATATGCCATTTTTGGTACGAAAGCTCGTCGGTAGAAGGCCATCTGGCGAGTCGTGGGCCGCATGGAGTCCGGTACGGAGAGGAAGGCGTCGTCCGGTAGATCGTGGGAGCCATACCGGCGAGTCGTGGGCCGCATGGAGTCCGGTACGGAGAGGAAGGCGTCGTCCGGTAGATCGTGGGAGCCATACCGGCGAGCCGTGGGCCGCATGGAGTCCGGTACGGAGAGGAAGGCGTCGTCCGGTAGTAGCCGGCGAGGCCCATGAGTCGGCGAAAAGTGGGAGGTCCAGGGTTTCAAGCGAAGGGGCTGTGAGCGATGGGTCAGAAGGAGTTCGTCTTTAGAAGTCCGACTGCTGGAGGAATCTAGAAAGAATTTGGCTCCCGTAGAAGCTCGACTGAAGGAGAAATTCAGAAGAAGTTCGGCTCCCATAGAAGTCCGACTGAAGGAGGAATCCAAAAGAAGTTCGGCTTTCGTAGAAGTCCGATTACTGAAGGAATCTGGAAGGAGTTCGGCTCCCGTAGAAGTCCGATTGAAGGAGAAATCCGAAAGAAATTCGGCTTCCTTAGAAGCCCAATTGAAGGAAGAATCCAGAAGGAGTTCGGCTTCTATAGAAGCCCGACTACTGGAGGAATCCAAAAGAAGTTCGGCTTCCATAGAAGTCCAACTGAAGGAGGAATCCGGAAGGAGTTTGGCTTCTATAGAAGCCCGATTGAAGGAGGAATCCGAAAGAAATTCGACCGCTGGAAAAGTTTGGCTAGGGCTCGACCGCTGAGGAGTTCGATTGGATTCGAAGTCCAGTTGGAGGAGTTCGGTCACTAGATGAGTTCGGCCTCTGGAGGAGATTGGATGGAGTTCGACCGCTGTGAAGAGAATTTTTGATCGAAGCTCTTCCATGATTATCGGCTGCATTAGGCTAAGCATAAGGCTGGACTTCGACAGAAGCGAGGTTTATCCCCAACACAACTCATTGAGGTTTATGATTTCTTCCATTCCTCTCATAGGCATTATTGTGCCTATGATATTTCTTTGAGAGTAAAAAACTTCTGCTATAGTCGTATCAGGATTGTTGCTTAGCATGAAGGCTAATGGGAACTATACTTTTTATGATATTTTATTTATTCAATGATCATGCTAAAAGGTTGTTTGCTCTTCATTTTCTATGGTGAATTTTTGTTTTCAAAGAACCACTACCTAACCTTTAAAATGCTCCTCCATGCCTTTGATGATGATCTATAACTTCTTGATAAAGGTTGACTTGTAGGTCTATTAGAGAAGCATAGAATTTTGATTAATTTTTGCCGGGGCCTTTCATGTTCATGAAAATACTTCTGCCATCATTTTAGTAATAAGCACTTATTAAATAATTTCAGATCAATGATGCCCAGCCCTCTAGCTCTTTTGGCTTGCAGATTTTTTCCTATTTTACTAAGCAAAATTTTTTTGCATATTCTTCTTTTTCTTTCCATAAAAAGCTTCTCCTTTTTTGGTCTTATTTCTGAGAGAACCTTTAGGATAGCCATTTAATAAAATGGTATCGTTTTTAGCACTACATTAATAAGCACGAGTCTTTTAGCTAGTGTTAATAATTTTTCTTTTCATGCAGTCAATTTTTTATTAATCTTCTCTTCTAGAAATCTCCAATCTTTCACACTAAATTTTTTGCTATGAAGTGGATAGCCAAGATATTTGATTGGCATGTTTGCTACCGTGCAATCCATTAGTTTTGCATATCATTTAAATTCATGCTGATGAAGTCCAATTCCAATCATGGAGCATTTTTTCATAGTTTATCTTTAAACCAGTAATCAGCTCATAGGAATAGTGGAGAAATTTTAAATTAGATGCTGACCTCTTCTTCGTTGAGTAATAATTATGCTCTCAATTTTAACTGTTCGGAGGGGGCGGAAGAGGTATTGGAGGTGGTAAAAAAACGATAAAAGAAGAAGGCTTTCTCTATTCTCTGTCCGCACCACTACAATATTTAATGTACTAAATACTTCACTCCATTTCAATAAAAC